>JAKFHT010000652.1:0-52771 GCA_023783455.1 Erythrocebus patas | reverse complement strand
ATGGTGAAAAAGGAAATATCTTCCGTTCAAAACTGTAAGAAGCTTTCTGAGAAACGGCTCTGTGTTCTGTTAATTCATCTCACAGAGTTACATCTTTCTCTTCACAGCCTTTCGCTAAGGCTGTTCTTCTGGAATTAGCAAAGGATATTTGGAAGCCCATAGACTGCTATGATGAAAAGGAAATATCTTCCGTTCAAAACTGGAAAGAAGCTTTCTGAGAAACTGCTCTGTGTTCTGTTAATTCATCTCACAGAGTTACATCTTTCCTTCAAGAAGCCTTTCGCTAAGGCTGTTCTTGTGGAATTGGCAAAGTGATATTTGGAAGCCCATAGAGGGCTACGGGAAATCCTCCAGGGCCAAGCTGCTAGTCCATACGGTGTCTTTGTGAGAGTTAGAAAACAGTGCCCCTAGGTAAGTCTCATTGGTAAAATGTACAGTAGTGTTGGCTTCAGGCATGGCTGGATCTAGTGCTCAGCAGCACATTTTTCCATGCCAAGTCTTGTTTGGAAAGGCATGATGATCAGTACTCCCTCCCCCATCATAGGCAGCATGGTTTGGGTTGGCATGCTTTGCCTTCTGCAGGGTCTCTTGTCATCTGATGCAGTGGTGTGCTGGTAAATGTTTAACGACTAGTTCTCAGTGTGGACAGAAGGGATGCTTTGACTTGTAGTGTGGGGGTTCTGTCAGGCTGGTGGGAAAAATTTTCGTTATAATAGCCACAAACCCTCTTGGAAGGCCTGAGAGTTTGCCTCACTTCAGTAATAGTAACTGACTGGCTGAAGGCTGCCTAGTCCCTTTACCTTTAGTTAAATAGGTTAGATACAAAGGAATGTGGGGGAGTTTATCTAACTAGCTTGTTTACTCATAACTAATCTTTGATCTACAGCACATGCTTAATTGCTTTCTACTCGGGAGGTCCACAATGTCAATTACCCTCTAGTGGTGTTGACTCAAGTCTTTGTCAATTAATCTTTACTGAACAAATGCAAGTCTTACTGGCTGGTGGGGGCTGCAGTCACAACTGTTTACAGCACTCTCCTGGGAGTCTGTAAGCATTCCCGACACTCAGCCGGACTGGCAAAGCAAAATATCTGTGTCGGTGCACGTTATTCTTCTGTCAATGGGTCAGGGTCTGCAGGATAGACTCCCGCATCATAACTTTTGCCAATTTCTGTGATGTAAAACAATGTGTCATTGTGGCCTATTTCAAGCTACTAGGACCATATCACTAAACAGTTGGGAAGAGATGTAGAGTAGGGCATCATTATATAGTATTTCCAGATTCTATAGATGTAAATAACCTCAGAACAACAGGTAATAGTAAAATGTGGTAAAACAATTAGGAAATGAATTTTGTGTATCCATTACCTTTGCTTTCAATATAATTCATTTAGGTTCATATAATTTAATTTTTAATAATGGGCATGTTTAACAACTGGCTAGCAAGAAAATTTAGCAGCTGGCTCTCAAAAGTTAGTAACAGCCAGCTCAACACATCACTGATTCTGGAACTGGGCTCAGTGATTAACAATGCTGTGATCAATTAACAATGTCTGCTAAGGACACAAGAGAAAAGTTTATGGCACGTGTACTACATGTTTGCCTTTTCTAGAATGTAGTGATTTTGTAAAAGCAAAGTTCTGGGGTTTTGTTTTTTGTTTTGTTTTACTGCAAAGAGGCTCGTGTCACCAAAGGAAATGACACCTTTCTCCCTGGGAAGAAAACGTGTAGATCTCGCCCCAAATTTACAGTGCTTCCGAGGCGGTGTCTGACCGCATCACATTGGCATTGCCAAAGTCCTGGAAAGAAAGGAGTGGGAACCACCTGGGGAAATTTTCTCATCTTTGTCCTAAGGTGCTAACAACTCCATTAACACGGCACAATACAGAAAAGTCAACTGCTGAAATTTGGGAGTAAATTGTTTTTCAGTTTCTTTTGCTTAGATGTAGGGAGTGCTCAAGGTCAGAATTGCAGAGTTTAAAATCTCATTAATACTTTCTGCACTGGCTTTCCATTTCCTTTCTGTTTTTCCTGGTGGTATTTGCCAGCAGCTGAACCAACCCAGGGTCTGGCTGGCTCTCAAAGGAACCAGGCAACAGCTGCCTCAGTGGAAGCATGAAGGGGTTAATGTGCTTCTCACGTGTCAAGAAGTCTCTTAATGAGCTGTTAGCATTTGATACAATCTGGCTCAGTGGCTGTGACTTAAGAATGTCCAGATATTATTATCTGCAGAGCTAGAAAAGGCTCCTTGAGAACTAGGGACCAAGGCTGCTGCTGTTTTTCCCCCTCTTGCTATACCTGTGATTACTGCCAGAATCTGTACACAGTGGGTGCTTCATAAATCGTCATCCCAAATTGATCAGTTAGGGAGGTATGAGTCACAGTGCAGAAAAAATTCTTGCCAACAGTGGTTTTTCAGGTATTGAGGTGCAATTCATATATAGTAAAAGGCACAGGTCTTAAGTGTACAGCTCGATGCTTTTTGCATGTATGTGTAAATATCCATGTGACCATCACCCCATCAAGATGTAGAACATTTCCTTCCCCCTAGAAATTTCCCTTGCCAGTCACTAACACTTCCCTTGATGTAACCACTTGCCGTGGACTGTTTGTATCCCTCCAAAATTTGCATCTTGAAACCGTATCCCCAATGTGATGGTATTTGGAAAAGGGACCTTTGTGAGGTGATTAAGTTTAGATGAGGTTGTGAAGGTGGAGCTTCCCAGGATGGGATTAGTGCCCTTAGAGGAAGAGAAAGGAAACCAGACCACACATGCTCAAGCTTGCATTCTCTCTCTCTCAATCTCTCTGTCTGTCATGTGAGGATTAAATAGGAAAATTGCCATCTGCAAGCCAGAAAGAGAGCCCTCCCCAGACACTGGCTCTGCCAGTGACTTGATCTTGCACTTCTCAGCCTCCAGAACTGTGAGAAATAAATGTTCATTGTTTAAGCCACTCAGTCTGTGGCATTTTTGTTATAGGAGCCCGAACTAAGACATCACTATTCTGATCATATTCTCCTCATGTTGCTATAATAAAATACCATAGAATAGGTGGCTTTTACAAACAGAAATTTAGTTTGCATAGTTCTGAACTCTAGAAGTCCAAGATCAAGGTTCTGGCCAGTCCAGTTTCTGGTGAGGGCTCTCTTCCTGGCCTTCAGATGGCTACCTTCTCCCTTTATCCTCTCATGGCTCTCCTTAGCACATGCTGGTGGAAAGAGAAAGAATGAGCTCTCAGGTGTCTTCTTTTTTTTTGGAGACAGCGTCTTGCTCTGTCACCCAGGCTGGAGTGCAGTGGCACAATCTCAGCTCACTGCAACCTCTGCCTCCTGTGCTCAAGCGATTCTCCTTCCTCAGCCTCCCAAGTAGCTGGGATTTTAGGCACATGCCACCACACCCAGCTAATTTTTGTATTTTTAGTAGAGACAGGGTTTCACCATGTTAGCCAGGATGGTCTCGATCTCTTGACCTTGTAATCTGCCCACCTTGGCCTCCCAAAGTGCTAGAATTACAGGTGTCAGCCACCGCGCCCAACCAAGTGTCTCTTTTTATAAGCACCCTAATCATATCAGGGCCTCATTTAACCTTAATTACTTCCTTGGAGGCCCCATTTCCAAATAAGCTTCTACACAGGGGCTTAGGGCTTCAACATAGGAATTTGGGGAGGGATACACCAACATTCAGCCTATAATAGACCGCTGTCATATAGATGAGTATTGCTGGTTCTAGAGCTTCATACAAACAAAATCATGTAGTATGTCCTCTTCTGTGTCTGGCTTCTTTTGTTCAATGTAATCTTTTGGGATTCATTCATGTTGTTGCATGTCAGTGGTTCATTCCTTTTATTACTGAGTAGCATTTCATTGTACAAACAAACCACAATTTGTCTATCCATTCTTCTATTGATGAACATCTGGGTTGTTTCCACTTTGCCAACAGGTACTTATTCCATACAGGGCACTATGTTAGCTGCTGGGCTATAAAGAAATGTCACCCATGTCCCTGGCCATCAGGAGCTTATGCTTGGGATCTGTGCTTAGAAAATAGCCAAGGATACACCAATGTATAAAACAACATATGACTCTGACTCACTGAACAGAGACTGAGTCGGGTACTCAGAAGGAAGCAGTTTTTTTTAAGGAATACCAGTAAAGTCTGTTTGTAAATACACACACTTAGATGAGCCAGCTTAAGAACACCACTTGCCAGAGAAACAAAAGCAACTCCAAGTGAGGTCGGAGCTGGCAGGTACTTGGTCCTGCTGCATGGATACCTCTGGAAACCTTATAAATGCTTCATTTCCTGTGTTCTGGGCCAAAGAATTTCATGAAGTGGGAGCAGGGTGAAAACATTCCCCTTGGAACAAAGCTGGCTCCTGATTTGTTTTTGTGGTTTTCTCCAAGAGGGCAGGGAGGGAAAGGTCTGTCCTCAAAAGGACAGCTAGGCCATGGTCAGGGTGGGTTCACTATGGTTAGGCGTGGATGCTCTGAGTAGAGGGAAGGCAGGGTGGACAAAGGGGTAAGGGCCCTGGGGTCCCAGTTTGGGGTCTAGTAGCTAAATAATCAGTTTCTCTGGCCACAGGTGGATATGGGTAAGTCAGGTAGAATGTTTGGCACCAGGGGCAGGGCCATGAGGGCAGGGATGGGCAGCTGGAATTTGACAGCCCAAAAGGGGACCTGAGAGCCCTCCCAGGGCTCTATGGCAGAGCTGCTCACACCCCTGTCCATGGGTCTGAGAGTTGGGGTTTTGTGTGTCCTCACAAACCTCTGGAAGCCCACCCCTCAAGTCCTATCCTATCAAGCTCCATCTATGGTCACAGGACTTGGTCTTTCCTTGCCATGATGATATAGGATGATAGAGTTGTAAGGGACCTCAGGGCTCCTAAGTTTTCAGAGGTGAGGGGTGATGGAATGGGGGAGTTTGGGGAGATTTCAGGACAGTTACTCAATGGAAGTTTTCAACCAGAATTTCAAGACCATGTCAATTATAACTATTCATGGAATATCAATATCACATGAATTTTCTGTGTCTTCTGGTTTTAAACTTTCTCTTTTACTTTTTTTTTTCCCATTGAAAGGACAAAAACCACGTTAAATATAACTTGGAAAAAAGCCAATAAAGTTTCCTAATAGATATTTTCATGTTTGTTTTCCTTCCAGTTCATATTTTACATGTTGCTTTTTTCACAACATGTTTGCTTGAGCATTTACCATGGTGCTGCAATAGTCTTTATCATAATTATGCTGAGAGCTGTGTCATATTAATGGCTGATGTACCCTAATTTTCCATTTTCTAGTTCTGGCCATTTTAGTGTTCAGATTTTGCTCTTATGTATAACTCTGCCAATGAGTAATTCCTCTCTTATTTTTATTTTTTATTTTTTTATTTTTTTTGAGAGGGAGTCTCACTGTTTCACCCAGGCTTGAGTGCAGTGGCATGATCTCTGCCCACTGCAACCTCTGCCTCCCGGGCTCTAGTGATTCTCCCGCCTCAGTCTCCCAAGGAGCTGGGATTACAGGCGCCCACCATCAAGCCCGGCTAATTTTTGTGTTTTTAGTAGAAACAGGGTTTCACTATGTTGACCAGGCTGGTTCTTGAACTCCTGGTCTCAAATGATCCACCCACCTCAGCCTCCCAAAGTGCTGAGATTACAGGCGTGAGCCACCAGGCTCGACCTGTAATTCTTCTTTTAAAAGAACTTTTACCCAAAGGTGCCACTCAGCACAGCTCTGACGGAGGGCCAGGTTTTCTCCGTTTGTGGGGCAGAAGGATGAAGAGAACTTGTGACGTAGAATTGCATCATTGTGGGTTCAAAGGGAAAGAAAAATGGGTGTGCAGTGAGGGGAACTCCAAAAAGTCTAATTTCCAAAATGTTAAAAAAAAAAAAAAAGCATGATTCTCATACAAATATATAATGAGTACATGTCAAGGTTTTATTTTAACTCGTTAATGGGAGAACCAAGTATATAAGAAAAACAAATGTAAATGTGGTTAGTAAAAGAAAAAACTGTAGAATAAGATCTCAAATTTAGATACTCAACTGTTTTTCTTCAGAGCAATAAAACTGTAAACTTTAGGATTATCTTCTCTACTAAACAGAAGTCATTTTTATTTCTGTAGGACAAAAAATTATTTGCACTGTTATTGGATAAAAACTCTTTGTATCTTAGTGGTTCTTGACAAACTAACAGCTAACCTTTGAGAGCTGTAAAATCATGAATCAAGAATAAATAATAATTCTACTAGAAAGTCGAATGGCCCATATGCAGGCTTGACAGTGAAGGTCATGCATCTTTTTGCCTTTTTCCCAACTTTTGCATGTTTTTTTTCTTGAAGACAGACCTGGAGAGGAGACTCTGTGATGTTATTACCTGCCCATCCCCGATTCCCCACCCCTTCTACCCCCCAGGCGTTTCAGTGCAAGGTAGCACAGGGAGCATGTCCTCTTGGTCTGAAGCCGTGTGAGGGTACAGTGTGGGGGTGAGGTCAAAAAGGAAGCTTGAACAATTAACGTCCTGTCACTGAGATGGATGGAGAGAGAGATCCTGGAGCCTGTGAGAGGAACAGGAATGAAGCCCAGGATTTGACTGGAAGCCCAGGCCACATGGAGAGGCCATGTGTATGTATTCCATCTGACAGCTCCAGCTGAGGTCCCAGCTGACAGCCATCATTAACTGCCAGACAGGTGAGTGTGTTTTCCTTCAAATGATGCCATTATCCTGCTTTTGAGCCATGCTAGCTAATGCCAAGTAGAGCAGAAATGAGCTGTCCCTGTTGAATGCTCAATACTGTGCAATCTATTGTCATTGTTGTAAGATTAAATTTGGGGATGGTTTGTTATGCAGTAATAGATCATCAGAGCAATTACTGTATTTTTATTTCTTAAAACTGGTCCAACTGTGATTATGTAATTATTATGAAAATGATATGCTCAATGTCTGTTTCTCCTTCTGAATTGTAAGATCCATGAAAGCTGGGACCCTGAATGCCTCGTCCACTGTTTTATGTCCAGCACCTGATCATGTTTGCTACACAAGAGGAGATGCAAAATATAATTATGGAATAAAATAATAAGTAAATGAACGCATACAATAGCCTAAAAAGTACATGGGAATACCAAGGAGGCAAAAAGGAAAGCCAAAATGTTCTTGAGGATATGAAAAACTATTCTGGTTGAAGGATACACTGTCATCATGACATCTGTGGAGTTTAGAAGCTGATTTTAATTTTGTATTTGTCAACCTAGTTTATACCTTTGAACTATGTATCAATATTAGTTTGGTCACATCTAATCACATTTGAGTCTACACTAACACACTATTGCAACAAAAGCCTTTTATAATATTTTGGCACCTTTAAGTGTTAGTTTCAGAGTAGATTCTTACTTCATGCAACTTTATTAACTTATATTTATAAAACAATTAACCACAATCACAAACGTAGACAAGTATCCCCTTCAATAGGTGGAAAAGTATGTGTCAAATTGCACTCCATAGAAGAAAATTGTTTGAAGATGTAGATTCAAACCAGCAAAGTGGAAGACTTAAAGAGTTTATAAGTGCTGTTGCAAAACACTTAGCTATTATTTTTGAGAACATGTGGAAGACCGAGGTTACACAGAGGTTGTAGGTGGGAGAGGTTACAACAGCCTCCATCTTTTCAAAAGAAAGCAACTTCTCAAGAAAAGAGAAAAACAGAACAAAATACCAATTTATCAATTTGTAAATACCAGGCAGAGCTCAAGATCCTACACAACCAGTCTGGCTAGAAGAAGATGGATTCCTGCCCAGAACTAGCTAATGACCTCTGGTGAGAGTCAAAGGATGTGGAAATAATCAAGAGTAGCAGATGACTGTATTTTGGCTTCTTGGAGCATTTGACTGCAGGTGAACAAATCAAGTTCCTCTTTAAATAAATGGGTCTGAGAAGATTTGATAAATATCTCCTACTACTAGAGGAGAAATTAATACAACCTTGTGAGGTGGAGTCACTCCATGTCACTTAACCTCAACTGGTCATCTTTTTGTGTCCTGGATGGAGCTGTCATCCATCCTCAGTTCAGTTCCTCCAGTGACCATAGTTCTATCTCCTGCAAGGTGGGGAAAGGGTAGACATCAGTTACTTAAGATGGCACACGGGGTCTTTCCCCACTGATATTCGCTGCTGCCATACACACATAGCCTTTAAAAGAAAACTGTATTCCATCTACCCCATCTACCTCAAGCCACTTGATCTTTTGAAATGTATCATGTTCTCTCTTCCCTCTGTAACTCTGCCCTGGAATGCCCTACCATACTCGCTCCCAGATATCCCATATAGTTAACTGTCTAGGCAGGCAAACCTATCCTTCCAGCTATCTGTGAGTGTTGGCTTCTAACAGCTCCAAGTGACATCCTTCTCCAGATACTCACCATCTGTCAACATGAGTCTCCTCTCCCAGAATGAGGAGATTAGGTACTCTCCCCCAGGAGCAACCTGCAGCCAGTGAGTGACTGATGAGGAATAGTCAAGTCTGGCCTTTTTGACTCAAGGTGGGACAGCTCTGTGGTGCAGCCCACACTCCACGTCTTCCCTTGGGTCAGACTGCATCTAGACTTTAACAGAAGCCACATCTTTGCCTGTCTTTGCCCCCATCCCTTTCTGGCTTCCCTCATTTATGTACAGGTTTCTTCTAAGAGTTCTCCCCTGATAAATTAATTATATAAGAGTTCCATTCTTAGGCTCTGCTTTCAGGGCACCCATTCCAGGCTGATATTATCTTTTCTGGAAGATTTTCTTTAACCATTTGCTACCTAAACTAAATTAGAGTCCTTCTGGTGTGCCCACAATTCTGTCACAGAGCTTCTGACTAAATACTGGAATCATTGATTTACTTGTCAGTCTCTCCATCTAGTCTATTTGAGAGTAGGATCTTTGACCTATTGATTGGTTTTGCCCCAGCACTTGGGACCTATAGATGTTGTTAAGTAAAACTTTGATGAGTTGAATTATTGGGGATCTTTGTGAAGACAGTGTACTTATGTAATATACACAAATGGGTGAGTAAACCTTATTTTGGCCCTCATATTAAAGAGGGTTCAGAGGAAAACAGTCACAGAGATTGTTACAGAAATAGGCTACCTGCTTGCTGTAGAATGTTGGGTAGAATGATTGAAAGTGGAATATAATCTTCAATTTTGGTCAATTAACGATTATCAAATCGGCTACTTACTAGTACAATGGAAGATTTTCAAAAGATGTAACACATGGGTGGGCCTTGCCTTCAAACAACTTAAAATCCAGTTTGAGAAAGTTCGAGGTAAATAGACAAAGAGTCATAACAAATAGAACATGAACCAACTTCCAGTCACAGTAAGGAATGGACAGAAATAGGCTTAAACTTTAGTGAGAAATTTGGAAAAATATTTTAATCAACTTCTTAACAGAGCAGTGGAAGTGTCATCAGCACTGATAATGACTCTATCCTTGACCAAACTTGAATCTGGCTCTGCTTAGCCTTCCTTCTGCTAGGACTCAATCTTGACTATGATAACTGCAGACTCTCAGCACAAACTAACACTGCCATAGTTTCCAACAGTTATAGGCCATGTCCTTTGGATGAGAACCCCAGCATTCTTAAGTTCCTGCCTGAGAAAGCTTGATGCTGCCAAAAGACTTTACTATTTGTTCCAACAGCTGACTATAGACTCGGACCTTTTTCCTTAAAACATTTACTTTGAAAAACTTGCAGTTGTAAATCCTGCTTATGTCCTTTTCTGGTGTATCTCTTACAACTCATGTCTTTGCAAAGACCTCGGAGCCATCACTGTAGAATGTAACCATCAATAAAGATAGATGACCAGGGCAGTGTCTCACACCTATAATCCCAGTGTTTTGGGAGGCCAAGAATGGAGGATCCCTTGAAGCCAGGTGTTTGAGATCTGTCTGGGCAACATAGTGAGATCTGTCTCTACAAAAGAATTAAAAAAAATTAAAGCCATGGTGGCCTGTCACTGAGATGGATGGAGAGAGAGATCCTGGAGCCTGTGAGAGGAACAGGAATGAAGCCCAGGATTTGACTGGAAGCCCAGACCACCCCTAACTCCCAAGGACTCTCACTGGGAAGAACCTGAAAGAGACTCCAGAAGTTCAGATGGAATTTGTTAGTTTTACAAAGTTAAATGATTACTTCATTGTAGATTGGGGTTTTGACTTAATATTTTTGCACTGTTAACACTATTGTTCACCTTAATCACCATCAGCCTTTTGTCCCACGCACTCCTTAGCACCTCTGAACCTAGAAGTCTAAATGCCTGACAGCCCCTCTGGCTTTGTGCTTTCACTTCTAGGCCTGGCTGAGGCATCTTTGCCTCCTCTTCCTGTTCCAGGGCAGACCCTGGCTCTTTCAGACAGAGCAGCAGGGGTAGAGAACTACAGTCCAACTTGCCCTGGTGCTCCCAGGACTTTCTAGGTTAGAAAACTGTAAGTTTCACATCCCAGGATCCCCACTCAGTTCCAGGAAAACTGGGACCGTTAATGTCTCAGTCAGCTCAAGTTGCTGTAACAGAATACCATAAACTGGATGGCATAAACAACAGAAATGTATTTTCTCACTTTTCTAGAGGCTGACGGTCTAAGATCAAGGTGCCATCATGATTGGTTTCTTGTGAGGTCTCTCCTCCTGCCGTGTAAACAGATGCCTTCTTGTGTCCTCACATGTTAGACAGTGGGGTACACGGGGGGAGAGAGAGAGAGATCTGGTATTTGGTGTCTCTTCTTATAAGGGCACGAATCCCATCATGAGGGCCTCATCCTTATGGCCTCATCTAAACCTCATCATCTTCCAAAGGTTCCGTCTCATAATACCATTAGATCAGGGGTTAGGGCTGCAAGATATGTATTTTAGTTCAGTCCATAGAGGTTGGTCACCTTGAGTCCAGTCTCACTCTTGATCTGAGCAGCTGTTGGATGCTGCTGTTTTCAACCCGAGAAGTTTTTGAACTATTTTCCTAGTCTTAACTCTATTACTGTATCTCTCTTAAATATCTTAATTCATGAAGCCCAGACTATAGTCCAGGACCCATAAAAGTTTCCCATGTATTTCAGTCTGGAACAGAAATGAGTACAAGTTTTGTATTTTTGTTTTCTAGCAAGGAGACATTTGTGGAAGCTTCCACGAAGACAAATGGAATGGAATGGGATGTTTGTTTCATGGATCAGAAATGAATTACATTGCTTTCTTTCAGAGTTGTAGAGTCTTAGGAAAGAAACAATGAAAGAAAATGTTTTGTGGAGGAGAGCTGTGAAAAGAACAGACTTCTGAGTGGAGTACCTGGGTCAGGAGATATGGATTGATTCTGTGACTGGGCTCCTGAAAAACAATAGACTTGCCATGCTTTTTATACCTGGATGCTGTCTCCTAATGCTCTCTCTAGGCATTTATTCTGCTCCAGGGTCTTCAGAAGAACAGGTTAGCAGCTAGTCAAAGGGAAGGGAGGAAGAGGGGGACTGTGTTGGTGTGAAACGGTCTGATGGCTGAACTCCCCTTAGGGTTGTAGGCAAAAGCAGATCCTTGGATAATGGGGGGTACCATGCACAGCTCTGAAAATAAAATGCTATTGACTTCAGTCTGAAACTGTCAATTTCCACTGGCATGGAATAAATTATTCAGAAAAGAGAAGCAGCAAATATTATGCAGTCTGCCTTTGGGGAAAGTAAAAAACACCCACTTCTTATAAAAACACTTTTTTGGGATGAAGGATTTGATTTCAACTGATGAGTCACCACTGTGTGTGTGTGTGTGTGTGTGTGTGTGTGTGTGTGTGTTTACCACTTAGCCAAAAAGCAAGATTTTTAAAAGCATTTCTTGAAGCAAATTCTTCCATTGCTTGGGGTTCTCTCATCTAAGTGAGAAGGCATCCCAAGCACTTGTATCCACAGTGCCAGCAGCTGTCCAGCTTGCATGAAAGATATTGTTGGGCAAGATTTGTATCTCTCAAGTTCCAGATTCATTATGAAAAGGTGACATCATAACATTCATCATCTAAAAGCAATAATCAAGAAACAGAAAATAAAATTTAAAACCAGTTTCAATGAGTAAAGATATATGTTTAAAATGACATGATGAATGTCAGAAAGACAAAAGAATGTAAGAGAGCTTATGCTGTCTGTTGTGTGGACATGAAAGCGGGTTGACCACAATGTCTTGGACAGTCATAGCTCATGCCTGAAAAATGCCCACCTTAACTCTCAAAAGTATCTTGCTTTGGACAGTGAGTTATATGGTCACCCTAAGTGTGGTAGTTTTAAAACATGTCTGCAAATTCTTTGACATGCCTATCATCAAAAAGACTATGTCCCAGGTAGTCATGGTGGCTCATGCCTGTAATCCCAGCACTTTGGGAGGCCAAAACAAATGGATCACCTCATGCCAGAAGTTTGTTACCAGCCTGGTCAACATGATGAAACCTCATCTCTACTAAAACACAAAATTAGCTGGACATGGTGGCTGAGCACCTGTAATCCCAGCTACTCGGGAAGCTGAGGCAGGAGAATCTCTTGAACGCAGGAGGCAGAGGTTGCAGTGAGCCCAGATCATGCTATTGTACTCCAGCATGGGCAAAAAGCAAAACTCCATCTCAAAAAAAAAAAGTCTATGTCCCTTCCCCTTGACAGTGGCCAGGCTTTTGTGATCACCTGAGTGAATAGCATGTGACGGAGGTGACACTGCCTGATTTCCAAGTCTAGGTTACAAAAGGCCATGCAACTTCTCCTGGTTTTTCTTGGGATACTTGTACTGGGAGTCATCGGCCACCCTCTTAAGAAGTTTGACTACTCAGGAGCTGCTGTGCTGGAGGGACCACATGGAAAGATCAGAGAGTGAGAGAGTTGAAATAAGAGATGCATGCATAGCAACAGCTGGTCTAGCTCCAGCTATCTGAGTGTTCCCAGTCCAGGTAGCAAACATGTGAGTGAGGAAGGCTTAGAGGTCACTCCAGGCCCAGCCACCACCTGACTACAGCAACATGAGAGGCCCCAAGTGAAAGGTATCTGGCTGAGCCCAGTCAACCTCAAGAACCATGAGAAAGAAAATAATAATAAATGATGTTGCTCTTGTATGACAGTAAGTCTGAGATGGTTTGTTATGCAGGCAGAGGTAACCAAGAGACTAGGTGTAGGCTGGTTAAGCATGACATTACCTGATGGTACCTGGAGGGTCCCTACAAATCACTTTCATATTGCTGCAACTGTTTTATTATGAACCTTTGCTCATTTGTTTTATTATGAATGTTGCAACCACACCGACTTCCTTTCAGTTCTTCCTATAGCCAAGCTCATTCTGAGCCGGGATTCACTGTCTAGAATATTTCTCTCCTTTCCAGGACCTCTTCCCTTTTTATCTGTCTTCCTCTTACTCACTCTCCAGGTCCATCTTAAAAACCCCTTCTTGATTCCTCCTGATAGCTTCTTAGCTTTCTCACAGACACTCTAGAGGAATTGTATTTTCAAAAAATCACCATAGCCATACTTTTGACCCTATATGCTATTCCAAAATTTTGTCATTCTCTTATCAACAGGTGGTGTCTATTTTCCCTTCCTTTGAAATGGTGCATTACATTGTATTTGCAATATTGACTAGAATGGGGCAGCAGGAATGGTGTGACTTTGAGTCTAGGTCAAAAAGTATACGATTTATGTCATGATCCTTCTCAGGATACACAACTTGGGAACTCAACCACCATATTGTGGGGAAACCCAGGCCACATGGAGAGACCACATGTATGTATTCCATCTGACAGCTCCAGCTGAGGTCCCAGTTGACAGCCGTCATTAACTGCCAGACAGGTGAGTGTGTTTTCCTTCAAATGATGCCATTATCCTGCTTTTGAGCCATGCTAGCTAATGCCAAGTAGAGCAGAAATGAGCTGTCCCTGTTGAATGCTCAATACTGTGCAATCTATTGTCATTGTTGTAAGATTAAATTTGGGGATGGTTTGTTATGCAGTAATAGATCATCAGAGAATTACTGCATTTTTATTTCTTAAAACTGGTCCAACTGTGATTATGTAATTATTATGAAAATGATATGCTCAATGTCTGTTTCTCCTTCTGAATTGTAAGATCCATGAAAGCTGGGACCCTGAATGCCTCGTCCACTGTTTTATGTCCAGCACCTGATCATGTTTGCTACACAAGAGGAGATGCAAAATATAATTATGGAATAAAATAATAAGTAAATGAACGCATACAATAGCCTAAAAAGTACATGGGAATACCAAGGAGGCAAAAAGGAAAGCCAAAATGTTCTTGAGGATATGAAAAACTATTCTGGTTGAAGGATACACTGTCATCATGACATCTGTGGAGTTTAGAAGCTGATTTTAATTTTGTATTTGTCAACCTAGTTTATACCTTTGAACTATGTATCAATATTAGTTTGGTCACATCTAATCACATTTGAGTCTACACTAACACACTATTGCAACAAAAGCCTTTTATAATATTTTGGCACCTTTAAGTGTTAGTTTCAGAGTAGATTCTTACTTCATGCAACTTTATTAACTTATATTTATAAAACAATTAACCACAATCACAAACGTAGACAAGTATCCCCTTCAATAGGTGGAAAAGTATGTGTCAAATTGCACTCCATAGAAGAAAAATTGTTTGAAGATGTGTAGATTCAAACCAGCAAAGTGGAAGACTTAAAGAGTTTATAAGTGCTGTTGCAAAACACTTAGCTATTATTTTTGAGAACATGTGGAAGACCGAGGTTACACAGAGGTTGTAGGTGGGAGAGGTTACAACAGCCTCCATCTTTTCAAAAGAAAGCAACTTCTCAAGAAAAGAGAAAAACAGAACAAAATACCAATTTATCAATTTGTAAATACCAGGCAGAGCTCAAGATCCTACACAACCAGTCTGGCTAGAAGAAGATGGATTCCTGCCCAGAACTAGCTAATGACCTCTGGTGAGAGTCAAAGGATGTGGAAATAATCAAGAGTAGCAGATGACTGTATTTTGGCTTCTTGGAGCATTTGACTGCAGGTGAACAAATCAAGTTCCTCTTTAAATAAATGGGTCTGAGAAGATTTGATAAATATCTCCTACTACTAGAGGAGAAATTAATACAACCTTGTGAGGTGGAGTCACTCCATGTCACTTAACCTCAACTGGTCATCTTTTTGTGTCCTGGATGGAGCTGTCATCCATCCTCAGTTCAGTTCCTCCAGTGACCATAGTTCTATCTCCTGCAAGGTGGGGAAAGGGTAGACATCAGTTACTTAAGATGGCACACGGGTCTTTTCCCCACTGATATTCGCTGCTGCCATACACACATAGCCTTTAAAAGAAAACTGTATTCCATCTACCCCATCTACCTCAAGCCACTTGATCTTTTGAAATGTATCATGTTCTCTCTTCCCTCTGTAACTCTGCCCTGGAATGCCCTACCATACTCGCTCCCAGATATCCCATATAGTTAACTGTCTAGGCAGGCAAACCTATCCTTCCAGCTATCTGTGAGTGTTGGCTTCTAACAGCTCCAAGTGACATCCTTCTCCAGATACTCACCATCTGTCAACATGAGTCTCCTCTCCCAGAATGAGGAGATTAGGTACTCTCCCCCAGGAGCAACCTGCAGCCAGTGAGTGACTGATGAGGAATAGTCAAGTCTGGCCTTTTTGACTCAAGGTGGGACAGCTCTGTGGTGCAGCCCACACTCCACGTCTTCCCTTGGGTCAGACTGCATCTAGACTTTAACAGAAGCCACATCTTTGCCTGTCTTTGCCCCCATCCCTTTCTGGCTTCCCTCATTTATGTACAGGTTTCTTCTAAGAGTTCTCCCCTGATAAATTAATTATATAAGAGTTCCATTCTTAGGCTCTGCTTTCAGGGCACCCATTCCAGGCTGATATTATCTTTTCTGGAAGATTTTCTTTAACCATTTGCTACCTAAACTAAATTAGAGTCCTTCTGGTGTGCCCACAATTCTGTCACAGAGCTTCTGACTAAATACTGGAATCATTGATTTACTTGTCAGTCTCTCCATCTAGTCTATTTGAGAGTAGGATCTTTGACCTATTGATTGGTTTTGCCCCAGCACTTGGGACCTATAGATGTTGTTAAGTAAAACTTTGATGAGTTGAATTATTGGGGATCTTTGTGAAGACAGTGTACTATGTAATATACACAAATGGGTGAGTAAAGCCTTATTTTGGCCCTCATATTAAAGAGGGTTCAGAGGAAAACAGTCACAGAGATTGTTACAGAAATAGGCTACCTGCTTGCTGTAGAATGTTGGGTAGAATGATTGAAAGTGGAATATAATCTTCAATTTTGGTCAATTAACGATTATCAAATCGGCTATTTACTAGTACAATGGAAGATTTTCAAAAGATGTAACACATGGGTGGGCCTTGCCTTCAAACAACTTAAAATCCAGTTTGAGAAAGTTCGAGGTAAATAGACAAAGAGTCATAACAAATAGAACATGAACCAACTTCCAGTCACAGTAAGGAATGGACAGAAATAGGCTTAAACTTTAGTGAGAAATTTGGAAAAATATTTTAATCAACTTCTTAACAGAGCAGTGGAAGTGTCATCAGCACTGATAATGACTCTATCCTTGACCAAACTTGAATCTGGCTCTGCTTAGCCTTCCTTTCTGCTAGGACTCAATCTTGACTATGATAACTGCAGACTCTCAGCACAAACTAACACTGCCATAGTTTCCAACAGTTATAGGCCATGTCCTTTGGATGAGAACCCCAGCATTCTTAAGTTCCTGCCTGAGAAAGCTTGATGCTGCCAAAAGACTTTACTATTTGTTCCAACAGCTGACTATAGACTCCGGACCTTTTTTCCTTAAAACATTTACTTTGAAAAACTTGCAGTTGTAAATCCTGCTTATGTCCTTTTCTGGTGTATCTCTTACAACTCATGTCTTTTGCAAAGACCTCGGAGCCATCACTGTAGAATGTAACCATCAATAAAGATAGATGACCAGGGGCAGTGTCTCACACCTATAATCCCAGTGTTTTGGGAGGCCAAGAATGGAGGATCCCTTGAAGCCAGGTGTTTGAGATCTGTCTGGGCAACATAGTGAGATCTGTCTCTACAAAAAGAATTAAAAAATTAACCAGCCATGGTGGCCTGTGACTGTAGTCCTAGCCACTCAGGAGGCTGAGGCAGGATGATCCCTTGAGCTCAGGAGTTCAAGGTTACAGTGAAGTCACTGCACTCCAGCCCAGGGAACAGAGGAAGACCCTGTCTCTAATAAAATTGAAAGTAAAAATAAGAGAAAGATAAATCTATTGTCTTCTTGTTTTCCAGTCTTTGTGGGAGACTAGGAGTCTGCCTTCAATCAGCATTACTTAGCAAACGTAGGTGTTCAATCACATGAACATCACCTTTAATATCCCTCAGCACTATTTCTTTAGCACACCTCAACATTTATAAAGTTTCCCACCTTTTGTTTTGATAGAGCTGAGCTCAGGTAATACTAAGTTCCTTCCTCTACTGTAATTTTACTGAATAAAACCTGTCTCCTTGACCTTTAATTTAGTGTCTGTTCTGTTTCTCTTTGACAGCACCCAAGGGGAACTGCGACTTCAACTGCAGTAGAAAGATTTGAATAGAAGAGTGAGGAAGTTCCATTTCAGAGCGTCTTGGTTTTGTCCTGCAATAAAGAGCAGGTAGACATGTGGATGAATGACCCATTCGAGGCCATCTCCAGGTGAATTTGTCAAGTCATTGGTAAAATATCTCTTCAGGAGCCTCATGATTATAAGGAAAGGGACAGGCATTGAACGCAGTCCTCCAAGTTAATAGAGAAGTGCTTCTGTGATAAACAAACACAAACCAGATCCTAACTCTGCTTCTCCCTTGCTGGGCAACTTTAGATAAATTGCATAACTTCTTCTAAGGCTTGGTGTCCCATTCTGCAAGAAGAAGCAGTTGTATTAGATGGTGTTTGAGTTCCCTGATATATTATGATTTTCAGGGTTCCCATATTACGAATTAACTGAAAACCCCTCTTGCTTAACACCCTTGATAATTATGTTAAAATGCCTATCATCTGTGTGTTAAGCTGGAAGAGAAACTCTCTGCTGTGTGCCAAGAAAGAGCTCTCACCTCTTCCAGGGCCATATGTGGCCGGAATCCCCTGGGAAAGTAAAATCACATGTGGTTGCCAAAGAGTCTAATTTTTTGACTCAGAATTTGCATCTGCTAAACAGCTTTTAATCGAAACTGCAAGAGTCAGAAGCTGGCTGGAAAAATCTTGCAAGTAGATCCAATAGGATTATCTTCCCTAAGAGAGATTTTTCTATGTTTAATTAGTTGGAAGCCATTTTGTCACAGATGGATAGTTTAGATGTCCGTCCTTTTGGTGCCCTCTTCTCACCCACTCCCCCTCCCCTGTTTGAGCCTCACAGATTTTTTTTCTCCTTCTCCTTTCCTTCTCCTTCTCCTTCTTTTTCTTCCTCCTCTTCCTTTTTTTTTTTTTTTTTTGACAGATTCACTCTGTTGTCCAGGCTGGAGTGCAATGGTGCGATCTTGGCTCCCGGCAAACTCCGCCTCCCGGGTTCAAGCAATTCTGCCTCAGCCTTCCAAGTAGCTGGGATTACAGGTGCTCGCCACCATTACCAGCTAATTTATTTTGCATTTTATTAGAGACGAGGTTTCACCATGTTGACCAGGCTGGTCTTAAACTCCTGACATCAGGTGATCCACCCACGTCAGCCCCCCAAAGTGCTGAGATTACAGGCGTGAGCCACCACACCTGACAGGTGAGCTGTTTCAACCTGGATAGAGAAGTATAACCATTTCCCAGTTTTTGGTGTTTGAGCTCATTACCACACACTCAGGAGTCACATACTCATGGTCATTTTTACCTACACCCCAGGAATCAACAGGTAGGCCTGGGCCTGAAATGCAGCACCAACCTAGGGAAAGAACAGCCATTCCAGGGGCAGTGTGTTACCACTCTTTGCTCAGGGTCTTTCCATGGCCCAGACTGGCTCCTTCTGCTGCTGGCAGGAGATGAGTGAAGGAATAAGTCCCCAGAGCTGGGAGTGTCCTCCAGTTGGGGGCTTTACCTGCTGCATTTCCTTGTTTTTTTTTCTCAGGGGTCACATTGTGAGATTCTGATACAGTTGCAAATGGTTACAGTCAGGTAGTGGCAACTTGGTATTGGAACCAAGGTCTCATGTGGCTGCAGCAAATGAAGATGCTGTTCAAAGTGATTCTTGACTTGCAACTGGGTAAAATACTCAATATCAACCTGCAAATCAGTAACATTATATTCATTTTAATGTTTTTATTATGGAAGTTACCTTCATGTTAACCTTTTATTGTAGAAATGTCAGAACAAAAAGAATGTAAGAGAGCTTGTGCCCTCACTTGTGCAGGCATGGCAGTGGGGTGACCACATGTCTTGGTTTCCCAAGGACAGTTCTAGCTCATGCCTGAAAAGTGCCCACTTTGACTCTCAAACGTCTCTTGCTTTGGACAGTGAGTTATATGGTTCCCCTAAATGTTGTAGTTTTAAAACAAGTCTGCGAATTCTTTGACACGCCTATCATCAAAAAGACTATGTCCCGGCTGGGCACAGTGGCTCACACCTGTAATCCCAGCACCTTGGGAGGCCAAGGCAGGTGGATCACCTGAAGCCAGGAGTTCGAGACCAGCCTGGCCAACATGGTGAAACCCCGTCTCTACTAAAATACAAAATTAGCTGGACATGGTGGCTGAGCACCTGTAATCCCAGCTACTCGGGAAGCTGAGGCAGGAGAATCTCTTGAACGCAGGAGGCAGAGGTTGCAGTGAGCCCAGATCATGCTATTGTACTCCAGCATGGGCAAAAAGCAAAACTCCATCTCAAAAAAAAAAAAAAAAAAAAGGAAAAAAAAAAAAAAACAAAACAAAACAACAACAACAAAACTTACTTGGACAAACTTGCCATTGTAAATCCTACTTCAGTCCTTTTGTGATGTATCTCTTACAACCCATGCATTTTCAAGGACCTGGGAGCCATCTAATCTTACTGAATAAAACCTGTCTCCTGATCTTTAATTTAGTGTCTGTTCTGTTTCTCTTTGACAGCACCAAGAGAAACTGCGACTTCAACTGCAGTAGAAAGCTTTGAAGAGAAGAGTGATGAAGTTCCATTTCAGAGGGTCCTGGTTTTGTCCTGCAATAAAGAAGGAGGTGGACATGTGGATGAATGACCTTTTCAAGGCCTTCTCCTGGCAAATTTGTCAGGTCATTGCTAAAATATCTCTTCAGGAGCCTCTGATGATAAGGAAAGGGACAGGCAAACGAACACAGTCCTCCAAGTGAATAGAGAAGTGCTTCTGGTAAATAAGCACAAACCTGATCCTGACTCTGCTTCTCCCTTGCTGGGCAACTTGAGATAAATTGCATAACCTTTTCCGGAGGCTCAGTGCCCCATTCTGTAAGAAGAAGGGGTTGTACTAGATGCTGTTTGAGTTCCTTCAGCCCTGATAGATTATGATTTTCAGGGCCCCCATATTCTGAATTAACTGAAAATCCCTCTTGCTCACCACCTTGATGGTTCTGTTGAAATGCCTGTCATCTGTGTGTTAAGCTGGGAAGGAGCTCTCTACTGTGTGCCAAGAAAGAGCTCTCACGCCTCTTCCAGGGCCATATGTGGCCAGGATCCCTGGGAAAGCAAAAGCACATATGGTTGCCAAAGAGTCTAACTTTGTAACTCAGAATCTGCCATCTGCTAAACAGCTTTTAATTGAAGCTCAAGAGGCAGAAGCTGGCTGGAAAAATCTTGCAAGCAGATCCAATAGGATTATTTTCCTAAAGAGGTTTTTCTATGTTTAATTAGTTGGAAGCCATTTTGTCACAGACAGATTATTTAGATGTCAGTCCTTTTGGTGCCCTATTCTCACCCCTCAACCCTATATTTGAGCCTCACAGATTTTTTTTTTTTTTGGCAGAGTCTTGCTTTGTCACCCTTAGACTGCAATGGTGCAATCTTGGCTCACTGCAACCTCTGCCTCCGGTTCAAGCAGTTTTCCTGCCTTCTCCTCTTTCCTTTCTTTTTCCTTCAGGCATCCAGTGTTCCCAAAGCCCTTTTGTCACCACTCAGGATACAGGTGGGCTATTTCAACCTGGACGGAGAAGCCAAGTATAACCAGTTCTCAACTTTTGGTGTCTGAGCTCATTACCACGCACTCAGGAGCCACAAATTCATGGTCTTGAACCTACATCAAGAATCAACAGGCAGGCCTGGGCCTGAAATGCAGCACCAACCTGAGGGAAAGCAGTCATTCCAGGGGCAGTGTGTTACCACTCTTTGCGCCGGGGCCTTTCCATGGCCCAGACTGGCTCCTCTGCTGCTGGCAGGAGATGAGTGAAGGAATAAGTCCCCAGAGCTGGGAGTGTCCTCCAGTTAGGGGCTTGACTGCTGCATTTCCTTGTCTTTTCAGGGTCACATGGTGGGATTCTGGTATAGCCACAAATGGTTACAATCAGGGAAGTGGCAACTTGGTATTGGAACCAAGGTCTCATGTGGCTGCAGCAAATGAAGATGCTGTTCAAAGTGCTTCTCGCTTGCAACTGGGTAAATTACTCAGTGTCAACCTGCAAATCAGTAACTATCTTCATTTTAATGTTTTTATTATGGAATTACCTTCATGTTAACCTTTTTATTATAGAACATTTCATAACATAAAATTGGAAGGAAGAGTTAATGAATCTCTATATGCTCACCACCCAGTTTCAACAATTATCTATGCAAGGCCAACCTTGTTTCACCTGTATCCTCACCAACCTGCCCCAACTCTCCATACTGTGTCCTCACATTTTATAGTTGAGGAAATCAAGGAACAAATATAAATGAGAAAGAATGAACTGAATCAGCTATTCTCAAGAGATGAGGGTGGGGTAGAGGTGGAAGCAGGAGTGAAGAAGTGTATCCCATTCTTTGGGGTGGCATGTATATATTTTGGAAAATGCAAGGTCAATAATACACTCTTTTGTTTTGTTTTGTTTTTGAGATGGAGTCAGGCCGAGTGCAAAGGCGCAATCTTGGCTTACTGCAACCTCCACCTCCCGGGTTCAATCCTCCTGACTCAGTCTCCCAAGTAACTGGGACTACAGGCATGTGCCACCACGCCCAGCTAATTATTTGTATTTTTGGTAGAGATGGGGTTTCACCATGTTGGCCAGGATGGTCTTGATGTCTTGACCTCGTGATCCACCCACCTTGGCCTTTTATATTTATCAGAAAGAGGCCATGGGTTAGAATAGGTTATAAATATAGGATTAGAATATGTCTAAGGTTTGGAGACCTAGAGGAAACTGCTCAAAACATCTTAGATATGGAATTTCCAGATTTTCAACAACAACAAACCTTGAGCAAGCCCATAATTTTCAAACTCTGTTCCTGGGACCTTATAGATGTATGAGTTTTGGCAAACATTGATATATACCAGTAAACCTCAGAAGAATTAAACTTCCTGAGGAAAGCCTTTATTGCACTGATTTTATTTTGAGTTTTGCTGTAAAATTTCAGTAGAATTTTTAAGAAGAGTTGTGCTGCTGAAAATCACTGACAATAGCCTCCTTCCACTGGAGAGGAGCTGATAGTGCAGAGAGAGGGTATGACTGGTTCAAGTTCATACAATAGATGAGTGAAGCTGATGGGACCAGAGACTCTGATATCCTGGGATCTGTGGACAGTTGACATGGTTATTGGATTGGGAGCTGCAGGAAGTGCCTAACACAGGAAGAAAAACGCTTTAGAATGAAAGAGCTGTCCACACAGTTCTCTTGCTGTCCAACCCCTGGTTGAGCTCAGCAGACAACTTTCCAGCTGTTTGTTCTATAAGGGTTTCAGTGAGCAAGACACACTGTGGTCTAGGAAAATGTCCTGGAGCACCAGGGCTTCTGCACTGCAGGCCAAGGAACACTCGGTATGCTGTGCCACCAAGCTTCAGCTACTAAACAGTCCTTTCTCCGCCAACTAACTGCCTAGAAGGGAAACTGTGGACAGATCACACCATTAATGAACAGTAGGGGAACTTTGGGAGGATTCTGCAGAGGAAAGTCATTGTTAAGCATGACATTACCTGATGGTACCTGGAGGGTCCCTACTAAGCACTTTCAAGTTGCTGCAACTTTTCTATTATGAACTTTTGCTCATTCATTTTATTATGAATGTTGCAGCCACACTGGCTTCCTTTCAGTTCTTCCTATAGCCAAGCTCATTCTGAGCCAGGATCCACTTTCTAGAATATTTCTCTCCTCTCCAGGACTCCTTCCCTTTTATCTGTCTTACTCTTATTCACCTCCAGGTCCCATCTTAAAACCCCTTCTTGATTCCTTCTGATGGTTCTTAGCTTTCTCATAGACATTTGAGAGAAATTGTGTTTTCAAAAATCACCACATCCATACTTTTGATCCTATATGCTATCCCAAAATGTTGCCATTTCCTTATCAACAGTGGTGTCTATTTCCTTTGAAATGGTGCAAGACTTTGTGTTTGCAATATTGACTAGAATGGGGCAGCAACGATGTGTGACTTTGAGTCTAGGTCATAAATATGTTTCTACCGATCCTTCTCAGGATACACCCTGGGACCTCAGCCACCATATTGTGGGAAGCCCAGGCCACATGGAGAGACCATGTATGTATTCCACCTGACAGCTCCAGCTGAGGTCCCAGCTGCTGGCCATCCTTAACTGCCAGACAGGTGAGTGTGTTTTCCTTCAAATGATGCCATTATCCTGCTTTTGAAACATGCTAGCTAATGCCAAGTAGAGCAGAATGAGCTATCTCTGTTGAATGCTTAATACTATACAATCTATTGTCATTGTTGTAAGACTAAGTTTTAGGATGGTTTGTTATGCAGGCAGAGGTAACCAAGAGACTAGGTGTAGGCTGGTTAAGCATGACATTACCTGATGGTACCTGGAGGGTCCCTACTAAGCACTTTCAAGTTGCTGCAACTTTTCTATTATGAACTTTTGCTCATTCATTTTATTATGAATGTTGCAGCCACACTGCTTCCTTTCAGTTCTTCCTATAGCCAAGCTCATTCTGAGCCAGGATCCACTTTCTAGAACACTTCTCTCCTCTCCCCGACTCCTTCCCTTTTATCTGTCTTACTCTTATTCACCTCCAGGTCCCATCTTAAAACCCCTTCTTGATTCCTTCTGATGGTTCTTAGCTTTCTCATAGACATTTGAGAGAAATTGTGTTTTCAAAAATCACCACATCCATACTTTTGATCCTATATGCTATCCCAAAATGTTGCCATTTCCTTATCAACAGTGGTGTCTATTTCCTTTGAAATGGTGCAAGACTTTGTGTTTGCAATATTGACTAGAATGGGGCAGAACAACGATGTGTGACTTTGAGTCTAGGTCAAAAGTATACGATTTATGTCATGATCCTTCTCAGGATACACAACTTGGGAACCTCAGCCACCATATTGTGGGAAGCCCAGGCCACATGGAGAGACCATGTATGTATTCCACCTGACAGCTCCAGCTGAGGTCCCAGCTGCTGGCCATCCTTAACTGCCAGACAGGTGAGTGTGTTTTCCTTCAAATGATGCCATTATCCTGCTTTTGAAACATGCTAGCTAATGCCAAGTAGAGCAGAAATGAGCTATCTCTATTGAATGCTTAATACTATACAATCTATTGTCATTGTTGTAAGATAAGTTTTAGGATGGTTTGTTATGCAGGCAGAGGTAACCAAGAGACTAGGTGTAGGCTGGTTAAGCATGACATTACCTGATGGTACCTGGAGGGTCCCTACTAAGCACTTTCAAGTTGCTGCAACTTTTCTATTATGAACTTTTGCTCATTCATTTTATTATGAATGTTGCAACCACACTGGCTTCCTTTCAGTTCTTCCTATAGCCAAGCTCATTCTGAGCCAGGATCCACTTTCTAGAACACTTCTCTCCTCTCCCCGACTCCTTCCCTTTTATCTGTCTTACTCTTATTCACCTCCAGGTCCCATCTTAAAACCCCTTCTTGATTCCTTCTGATGGTTCTTAGCTTTCTCATAGACATTTGAGGAAATTGTGTTTTCAAAAATCACCACATCCATACTTTTGATCCTATATGCTATCCCAAAATGTTGCCATTTCCTTATCAACAGTGGTGTCTATTTCCTTTGAAATGGTGCAAGACTTTGTGTTTGCAATATTGACTAGAATGGGGCAGAAGCAACGATGTGTGACTTTGAGTCTAGGTCAAAAGTATACGATTTATGTCATGATCCTTCTCAGGATACACAACTGGGACCTCAGCCACCATATTGTGGGAAGCCCAGGCCACATGGAGAGCCATGTATGTATTCCATCTGACAGCTCCAGCTGAGGTCCCAGCTGCTGGCCATCCTTAACTGCCAGACAGGTGAGTGTGTTTTCCTTCAAATGATGGCAGTACCTGCTTTTGAAACATGCTAGCTAATGCCAAGTAGAGCAGGAATGAGCTATCTCTGTTGAATGCTTAATACTATACAATCTATTGTCATTGTTGTAAGATTAAATTTAGGATGGTTTGTTATGCAGGCAGAGGTAACCAAGAGACTAGGTGTAGGCTGGTTAAGCATGACATTACCTGATGGTACCTG
Organism: Erythrocebus patas; assembly: GCA_023783455.1. NCBI lineage: Eukaryota > Metazoa > Chordata > Mammalia > Primates > Cercopithecidae > Erythrocebus > Erythrocebus patas. Next base: position 27,161 of record JAKFHT010000652.1, on the reverse strand, counting down.
GAGGGTCCCTACTAAGCACTTTCAAGTTGCTGCAACTTTTCTATTATGAACTTTTGCTCATTCATTTTATTATGAATGTTGCAGCCACACTGGCTTCCTTTCAGTTCTTCCTATAGCCAAGCTCATTCTGAGCCAGGATCCACTTTCTAGAACACTTCTCTCCTCTCCCCGACTCCTTCCCTTTTTATCTGTCTTACTCTTATTCACCCTCCAGGTCCCAGCTTAAAAACCCCTTCTTGATTCCTTCTGATGGTTCTTAGCTTTCTCATAGACATTTGAGAGAAATTGTGTTTTCAAAAAATCACCACATCCATACTTTTGATCCTATATGCTATCCCAAAATGTTGCCATTTCCTTATCAAGAAGTGGTGTCTATTTCCTTTGAAATGGTGCAAGACTTTGTGTTTGCAATATTGACTAGAATGGGGCAGAAGCAACGATGTGTGACTTTGAGTCTAGGTCATAAATATGTTTCTACCACGATCCTTCTCAGGATACACACCCTGGGACCTCAGCCACCATATTGTGGGGAAGCCCAGGCCACATGGAGAGGCCATGTGTATGTATTCCACCTGACAGCTCCAGCTGAGGTCCCAGCTGCTGGCCATCCTTAACTGCCAGACAGGTGAGTGTGTTTTCCTTCAAATGATGGCAGTACCCTGCTTTTGAAACATGCTAGCTAATGCCAAGTAGAGCAGGAATGAGCTATCTCTATTGAATGCTTAATACTATACAATCTATTGTCATTGTTGTAAGACTAAGTTTTAGGATGGTTTGTTATGCAGTAATAGATCACCAGAGCACTACTGTATTTTTATTTCTTAAAACTGCCCAACTGTGACTATGTAAATATTATTAAAATAGTACACTCAATATCTGTTTCTCCTGCTGAATTGTGGGATCCATGAGAGCTGGGACCCTGAATGCCTTGTCCACTGTTGTATGTCCAGCACATGACCATGTCTACTACAAAAGAGGAGCTTCGAAATAGAATTGTGGAACGAAAGAATGAGTGAATGAATGGATACAATGGCCTACAAAGTACATGGGGATACCAACAAAGTAAAAATGAAAGCCAAAAAGTTCCTGAGGATATGAAAAACTATTTTGGTTGAAGGATACACTGCTCATCATGACATCTGTGGAGTTCAGAAGCTGATTTGTAATTTTGCATTTGTCAACCTATTTTATACCTTTCAACCACGTATCAATATTAGTTTGGTCACATCCAATCACATTTGAGTCTACACTAACATACTATTGCAACAAAAGCCTTTTATAATCTTTTGGCACCTTTAAGAGTTAGTTTCAGAGTAGCTTCTTAGTTCATGCAACTTTATATTTATAAAATAATTAACCGGCTAGGCGTGGTGGCTCAAGCCTGTGATCCTAGCATTTTGGGAGGCCAAGATGGGCAGATCACGAGGTCAGGAGATCAAGACCATCCTGGCTAACACGGTGAAACCCCATCTCTACTAAAAAATGCAAAAAAACAAGCCAGGTGAGGTGGCGAGCACCTGTAGTCCCAGCTACTCGGGAGGCTGAGGCAGGAGAATGGCATGAACCTGGGAGGCGGAGCTTACAGTGAGCTGAGATCCGGCCACTGCACTCCAGCCTGGGCGACAGAGCAAGAGTCCATCTCAAAAAAAAAAAAAAAAAAAAAAAAAAAAAGAAAAACAAAACAACAACAACAAAAACTTACTTGGACAAACTTGCCATTGTAAATCCTACTTCAGTCCTTTTGTGATGTATCTCTTACAACCCATGCATTTTTCAAGACCTGGGAGCCATCATTTTGCAATGTAAGAAAGACAGGCAGCCAGGGCAGTGGCTCACACCTGTAATCCCAGTGTTTGGGAGGCCAAGATGGGCAGATCACGAGGTCAGGAGATCAAGACCATCCTGGCTAACACGGTGAAACCCCATCTCTACTAAAATGCAAAAACAAGCCAGGTGAGGTGGCGAGCACCTGTAGTCCCAGCTACTCGGGAGGCTGAGGCAGGATGATCACTTGAAGTCCAGGAGTTCAAGGTTACAGTGAGCTCACTGCAGTCCAGCCCAGGCAACAGAGCAAGACCCTGTCTCTAATGAAATTACAAATGAAAATAAGAGAAAGATGAGTCTCTTGTCTTCTTGTTTCCCAGTCTCTGTGGGAGACTAGGAGTCTCCTGCAATCAACAGCATTACTTAGCAAACACAGGTGCCCAATCCCATCAACATCACCTTAATATCGTCCTTCAGCACTTTTCTTTAGCACACCTCAGCACTTAAAAGCCTCCTACTTTTGGTTTTGATAGAGTTGAGCTCAGGTTATACTAAGTTCCTCCTCTACTGTAATCTTACTGAATAAAACCTGTCTCCTGATCTTTAATTTAGTGTCTGTTCTGTTTCTCTTGACAGCACCCAAGAGAAACTGTGACTTCAACTGTAGTAGAAAGCTTTTGAAGAGAAGAGTGATGAAGTTCCATTTCAGAGGGTCCTGGTTTTGTCCTGCAATAAAGAAGGAGGTGACATGTGGATGAATGACCTTTTCAAGGCCTTCTCCAGGCAAATTTGTCAGGTCATTGCTAAAATATCTCTTCAGGAGCCTCATGATGATAAGGAAAGGGACAGGGCATTGAACACAGTCCTCAAGTGAATAGAGAAGTGCTTCTGTGATAAACAAAGCACAAACCAGATCCTGACTCTGCTTCTCCTTGCTGGGCAACTTGAGATAAATTGCATAACCTTCAGGCTCAGTGCCCCATTCTGTAAGAAGAAGGGGTTGTACTAGATGGTGTTTGAGTTCCCTTCCAGCCCTGATAGATTATGATTTTCAGGGCCCCCATATTTCTGAATTAACTGAAAATCCCTCTTGCTCACCACCTTGATGGTTCTGTTGAAATGCCTGTCATCTGTGTGTTAAGCTGGGAGGAGCTCTCTACTGTGTGCCAAGAAAGAGCTCTCACCTCTTCCAGGGCCATATGTGGCCAGGATCCCTGGGAAAGCAAAAGCACATATGGTTGCCAAAGAGTCTAACTTTGTAACTCAGAATCTGCCATCTGCTAAACAGCTTTTAATTGAAGCTCAAGAGAGAAGCTGGCTGGAAAAATCTTGCAAGCAGATCCAATAGGATTATTTTCCTAAAAGAGGTTTTTCTATGTTTAATTAGTTGGAAGCCATTTGTCACAGATGGATTATTAATTTATTTAGAGACGAGGTTTCACCATGTTGACCAGGCTCAAACTCCTGACATCAGGTGATCCACCCACTCAGCCCCCAAAGTGCTGAGATTACAGGCGTGAGCCACCACCTGGCCTCACATACAGAAGTTAGTACCAGCTCTGATTTTTTTTTTTTTCTTGGAGGCTACACTGCCCATCCTCAGGCATCCAGTGTTCCCAAAGCCCTTTCTTCACCACTCAGGATACAGGTGGGCTGTTTCAACCTGGACGGAGAAGCCAAGTATAACCATTTCTCAGTTTTGGTGTCTGAGCTCATTACCACACTCAGGAGTCACAAATTCATGGTCATTGAACCTACATCAGGAATCAACAGGCAGGCCTGGGCCTGAAAGGCAGCACCAACCTAGGGAAAGCCCAGCCATTCCAGGGGCAGTGTGTTACCACTCTTTGCTCAGGGTCTTTCCATGGCCCAGACTGGCTCCTTCTGCTGCTGGCAGGAGATGAGTGAAGGAATAAGTCCCCAGAGCTGGGAGTGTCCTCCAGTTGGGGCTTTACCTGCTGCATTTCCTTGTTTTTTTTTTCAGGGTCACATGGTGAGATTCTGATACAGTGCAAATGGTTACAGTCAGGTAGTGGCAACTTGGTATTGAAACCAAGGTCTCATGTGGCTGCAGCAAATGAAGATGCTCTTCAAAGTGATTCTTGACTTGCGACTGGGTAAAATACTCAATATCAACCCACAGATAGGTAACATTATATTCATTTTAATGTTTTTATTATGGAAGTTACCTTCATGTTAACCTTTTTATTGTAAGAAATTTCATAACATAAAATTGGAAGGAAGAGTTAATGAATCTCTATATGCTCACCACCCAGTTTCAACAGTCATCTACACAAGGCCAACCATTTCACCTGTATCCTCACCAAACCTGCCCACTCTCCATAGTATGTTGTCACATTTTATAGTTGAGAAATCAAGGAACAAATATAAATGAGAAAGAATGAACTGAATCAGCTATTCTCAAGTGAGGGTATAGAGGTGGGAAGCCAGGAGTGAAAGAAGTGTAACTGTTCTTTGGGGTGGCATGTATATATTTTAAAATGGCAAGGTCACCAATAATACACCCATATAATTTTTGTTTGGAACATAAAAAAATACCTGTTGTTTTCCTAATATAATTTACAGATGACAAAGCTGTACAAAAGCTTTCTCAAAGCATTGGTGGGGATTACATCAAAAGATCTGAGCTTGTGAGATTTTATATTTATCAGAAAGAGGCCAAAATTTAGAATAGGTTATAAATATAGGATTAGAATATGTCAAGGTTCCTTTCCTCTTTGATACTGCAGGTCAACTCTAACACTAAATTGGAGGCCATGATTTCCCTTTACAGCATCTAGTACTGTTCTGTACAACCAAGAGGCTTCAATAAATGCCTCAGAGAGGTGGACTCTTGCAGTTGCAGTTAATGTGTGAACTAATGGAGACCTAGAGGAAACTGCTGAAAGCATCTTAGATATGGCATTTCCAGATTTTCAAAAAGACCTTGAGCAAGCCCATAATTTTCAAACTCTGTTCCCTGGGACAATCTTATAGATGTATGAGGTTTGGCAAACTTTGATATATACCCATCAAACCTCAGAAGAATTAAACTTCCTGAGGAAAGCCTTTATTGCACTGATTTTATTTTGGGGTTTTGCTGTAAAACTTCAGTAGAATTTTTAAGAAGAGTTGTGCTGCTGAAAAATCACTGACAACAGTCTCCTTCGACAGGAGAGGAGCTGATAGTGCAGAGAGGGTATGACTGGTTCAAGTTCATACAATAGATGAGTGGAAGCTGATGGGACCAGAGACTGATATCCTGGGATCTGTGGACAGTTGACATGGTTATTGGATTGGGAGCTGAGGAAGTGCCTAACACAGGAAGAAAACCTTTAGAATGAAAGAGCTGTCCACACATGTTCTCTTGCTCTCCCAATCTCAGGTTGAGCTCAGCAGACAACTTTCCAGCTGTTTATTCTATAAGGGTTTCAGTGAGCAAGACGCACTGTGGTCCAGGAAAATGTCCTGGAGCACCAGGGGCTTCTGCACTGCAGGCCAAGGAACACTCGGTATGCTGTGCTACCAAGCTTCAGCCACTAAACAGTCCTTTCTCCGCCAACTAACTGCCTAGAAGGGAAACTGTGGACACATCTACACCATTAATGAACAGTAGGGAACTTTGGGAGGATTTCTGCAGAAGAAGTCATTGTTCAGGGACATGGCAACATGATCAGAGGACAAGCTGTGGAATTCTTCTCTGATGAGCTAGGGATAACCCTTGAACCATGGCCCTCACAGTATTCTGGTTGCTTAGCTAAGTAAATGCCAGAGATGGCAAACAAGTGGTCAGTAGGCTGAATACTGTCTCCAGAGATGTTTTGTTTTCACTTCAATAGTGTTTCAATACTTTTTAAGAAAGTCACCAGCATTTTAAAATTGAGGGTTTCACATTAAAAACTCGAGATTTCTGATGTGTCTTGAGAAAACAGTGAGAAAGAGCTAGCAACACTGAGCAGCACTGGCAAGACGTTTCTCCCAGTCAGCTGGAAGCTGGAGCTTTAAACTGGGCATACATTCTGTCATTTGCTGCAGTCCCACAGCTCCGACTGCCTTACACCAGCTGGCTTCACTTTGTTCAGTTTACCTCCTGGACCTGTAGCAGTCTGGATTGGTGACCTAATACTTTCTGACAAAGAGTTTCAAACAATGACTCTCAAATATTAGCTCTGAACCCTCTATGGTGCCTACCTGAGGCCCTGCCCCAGATATCCTGATTCCTATGTATAAATGAGGTTCAGGGTTTACATTTAAACCAGTACCCTAGAGGTTCTGATGCAGCTAGTTTTATTACCAATATTTAAGAAAGCTATCATAGGTGAAATTTTACTCCATCTCTCTTATTACACACACACACACACACACACACAAAATGCACGCACATGCTTATACATTTAACCAAACCATTCAAAAAGTCACTGCAAAAACAGACATTTCATCCCTAAATGTTGCAGCACACCTCCTGTAAGAATATGGACATTCTCCTGCAGCACTACACAGCATTATTAAGCCTGAGAAAGTCATAATTTCCTCAGGACTAGATTCAAATATGTCCAGTAAGCACCTCACATAAATGATCTTGTGTGATGTTGCACACCTCCCATGCATAAGATTAAGGATGCAAAACAACGTGCAGAAGTTCACAGACTGCAACTTGAGGGCTGGTGACAGCCCACGTTGCTGGTCCCTACCCAACAGGTTCTGATTTGGGAGGTGTGGGGTGAGGCCTGAGATTTGCATTTCTGAAAAGTCTGCAGGTGATGTTGATGCAGTGGTCCAGGATGACACTTGAGAACCACCCACGATGGCATGAACCTGGGAGGCGGAGCTTACAGTGAGCTGAGATCCGGCCACTGCACTCCAGCCTGGGCGACAGAGCAAGAGTCCATCTCAAAAAAAAAAAAAAAAAAAATTAACCAGAATCACAGACCAAGACAAGTATCACCTCCCATGGGAAAAGTATGTGTCAAATTACACTCCACAGAGGAAAAATTGTTTGAAGATGTGTAGATTCAAACTAGCAATGTGGGAGACTTGAAGAGTTGATAAGTGTTATTGCAAGACACTTAGCTATTATTTTTGAGAACATGTGGCAGACTGAGGTCCCCGGGGGGTGAGGAGTGGGAGAGACTACAACAGCATCCATCTTTGCAAAAGAAAGCAACTTCTCAAGAAAAGAGAAAAACAGAACAAAATACCAATTTATCAATTTGTGAATACCAGGCAGAGCTCAAGGTCCTGTGCAACCAGTCTGACTAGAAGAAGATGGATTCCTGCCAGAACTAGCTATTGACCTCTGGTGAGAGTCAAAGGATGTGGAAATAATCAAGAGTAGCAGATGACTGTATTTGGGCTTCTTGGGGCATTTGACTGCAGGTGAACAAATCAAGTTCCTCTTTAAAAAAATTGGCCTGAGAAGATTTGATAAATATCTCCTACTACTGGAGGAGAAACTAACACAACCTTGTGAATTGGAACCACTCAATGTCACTTAACCTCAACTGGTCATCTTTTGTGTCCTGGATGGAGCTGTCATCCATCCTCAGTTGTTTCTCCAGTGACTATAACTATAGCTCCATCTCCTGCAAGGTGGGGAAAGGGTAGACATCAATTACTTACGATGGGGCATGGGGTCTTTCCCCACTGATATTCACTGCTGCCACACACACAGTCTTCAAAAATCCAGTATTTAATCCACCCCATTCACCTCAAACCACTTGCTCTTTCCAAATGCATCACGTTCTCTCTTCCCTCTATAACTTTGTCCTGGAATGCCCTACCATGCCAGCTCCCAGATACCTCATATAATTAACTTTCACTGCCTTGCCCTTTCAAGAATGAGTTCAGGTTTGTGTCAGAGGCTGGTGCCACGCTGCTCAGATCTCTGTTAGCTGGGCAGGCACACCTATCCTTGCAGTTGTCTGTGAGTGTTGGCTTCTAACAGCTCCAAGGGACATCCTTCTTCAGAGACTCACCCTCTATCAACAGGAGACTTCTCTCCCACAGTTAGGTAGATTAGGCCCTCTCCCCTCGAAGCAGCCTGCAGCCAATGACTGACTGATGAGGAATAGTCAAGTCTGGCCTTTTTGACTCAAGGTGGGACACTCTGTTGTGCAGCCCACACTCCATGTCTCCCCATGGGTGAGACTGCAGCTAGACTAACAGAAGCCACATCTTTGCCTGGCTTCGCCCTCTTCTCTTTCTTGCTTCCCTCATTTATTTACAGGTTTCTTCTAAGAGTTCTCCCTGATAAATTAATTATATAGGATCTCCTTCTCAGGCTCTGCTTCTAGGGAACCCAACTCAGACCAATATTATCTTTTCTGGAAGATTTTCTTTAACCATTTGCCACCCAAACTAAATCAGAGTCCTCTTATGTGCACACACTTCTGTCACAGAGCTTCTCACTAAGTACTGGGATCACTGATTTAATTGTCAGTCTCTCCAACTGGTCTATTTGAGAGCAGGAACCTTGACCTATTGATCTCTTTCTCCCCAGCACTTGGGACCTATAGATGTTGTTAAGTAAAACTTTGATGAGTTGAATTATTGGGGATCTTTGTGAAGACAGTGTACTTATGTAATATACACAAATGGGTGAGTAAACCTTATTTTAGCCCTCATATTAAAGAGGGTTCAGAGGAAAACAGTCACAGAGATTGTTACAGAAATAGGCTACCTGCTTGCTGTAGAATGTTGGGTAGAATGATTGAAAGTGGAATATAATCTGGGATTTGGGTCAATCAATGATTATCAAGTCAGTTATTTACTAGTACAATGGAAGATTTTCAAAAGATGTAACACATGGGTGGGCCTTGCCTTCAAACAACTTAAAATCCAGTTTGAGAAAGCTGAGGGTAAATAGACAAAGAGTCATAACAAATAGAACATGAACCAACTTCCAGTCACAGTAAGGAATGGACAGAAATAGGCTTAAACTTTAGTGAGAAATTTAGAAAAATATTTTAATCAACTTCTTAACAGAGCAGTGGAAGTGTCATCAGCACTGATAATGACTCTATCCTTGAGCAAACTTGAATCTGGCTCTGCTTAGCCTTCCTTTCTGCTAGGACTCAATCTTGACTATGATAACTGCAGACTCTCAGCACAAACTAACACTGCCATAGTTTCCAACAGTTATAGGCCATGTCCTTTGGATGAGAACCCCAGCATTCTTAAGTTCCTGCCTGAGAAAGCTTGATGCTGCCAAAAGACTTTACTATTTGTTCCAACAGCTGACTATAGACTCGGACCTTTTTCCTTAAAACATTTACTTTGAAAAACTTGCAGTTGTAAATCCTGCTTATGTCCTTTTCTGGTGTATCTCTTACAACTCATGTCTTTGCAAAGACCTCGGAGCCATCACTGTAGAATGTAACCATCAATAAAGATAGATGACCAGGGCAGTGTCTCACACCTATAATCCCAGTGTTTTGGGAGGCCAAGAATGGAGGATCCCTTGAAGCCAGGTGTTTGAGATCTGTCTGGGCAACATAGTGAGATCTGTCTCTACAAAAGAATTTAAAAATTAGCCAGTCATGGTGGCCTGTGACTGTAGTCCTAGCTACTCAAGAGGCTGAGGCAGGATGATCCCTTGAGCTCAGGAGTTCAAGGTTACAGTGAGCTCACTGCAGTCCAGCCCAGGCAACAGAGCAAGACCCTGTCTCTAATAAAATTGAAAGTAAAAATAAGAGAAAGATAAATCTATTGTCTTCTTGTTTTCCAGTCTTTGTGGGAGACTAGGAGTCTGCCTTCAATCAACATCAGTTAGCAAACACAGGTGTTCAATCACATCAACATCCCCTTAATATCCTCAGCACTATTTCTTTAGCACACCTCAACATTTATAAAGTTTCCTACCTTTTGGTTTTGATAGAGTTGAGCTCAGGTTAATACTAAGTTCCTTCCTCTACTGTAATCTTACTGAATAAAACCTGTCTCCTGATCTTTAATTTAGTGTCTGTTCTGTTTCTCTTGACAGCACCCAAGAGAAACTGTGACTTCAACTGCAGTAGAAAGCTTTGAATAGAAGAGTGATGAAGTTCCATTTCAGAGGGTCCTGGTTTTGTCCTGCAATAAAGAAGGAGGTGGACATGTGGATGAATGACCTTTTCAAGGCCTTCTCCAGGCAAATTTGTCAGGTCATTGCTAAAATATCTCTTCAGGAGCCTCATGATTATAAGGAAAGGGACAGGCATTGAACACAGTCCTCCAAGTGAATAGAGAAGTGCTTCTGTGATAAACAAACACAAACCAGATCCTGACTCTGCTTCTCCTTGCTGGGCAACTTGAGATAAATTGCATAACCTTTTCCGAGGCTCAGTGCCCCCATTCTGTAAGAAGAAGGGTTGTACTAGATGCTGTTTGAGTTCCCTGATATATTATGATTTTCAGGGCCCCCATATTCTGAATTAACTGAAAATCCCTCTTGCCCTTGATGGTTTATGTTAAAATGCCTGTCATCTGTGTGTTAAGCTGGAAGAGAAACTCTCTGTGTGCCAAGAAAGAGCTCTCACCTCTTCCAGGGCCATATGTGGCCAGGATCCCTGGGAAAGCAAAAGCACATATGGTTGCCAAAGAGTCTAATTTTTGACTCAGAATTTGCCATCTGCTAAACAGCTTTTAATTGAAACTGCAAGAGTCAGAAGCTGGCTGGAAAAATCTTGCAAGTAGATCCAATAGGATTATCTTCCCTAAGAGTTTTTCTATGTTTAATTAGTTGGAAGCCATTTTGTCACAGATGGATATTTAGATGTCCGTCCTTTTGGTGCCCTATTCTCACCCCTCAACCCTCCCTGTTTGAGCCTCACAGATTTTTTTTCTCCTTCTCCTTTCCTTCTCCTTCTCCTTCTTTTTCTTCCTCCTCTTCCTTTTTTTTTTTTTTTTTTGACAGATTCACTCTGTTGTCCAGGCTGGAGTGCAATGGTGCAATCTTGGCTCACTGCAAACCTCCGCCTCCCGGGTTCAAGCAATTCTGCCTCAGCCTTCCAAGTAGCTGGGATTACAGGTGCTCGCCACCATTACCAGCTAATTTATTTTGCATTTTATTAGAGACGAGGTTTCACCATGTTGACCAGGCTGGTCTTAAACTCCTGACATCAGGTGATCCACCCACGTCAGCCCCCAAAGTGCTGAGATTACAGGCGTGAGCCACCACACCTGACAGGTGAGCTGTTTTCAACCTGGATAGAGAAGTATAACCAGTTCTCAGTTTTGGTGTCTGAGCTCATTACCACACTCAGGAGTCACATACTCATGGTCATTTTTACCTACACCCCAGGAATCAACAGGCAGGCCTGGGCCTGAAATGCAGCACCAACTGAGGGAAAGCCCAGTCATTCCAGGGGCAGTGTGTTACCACTCTTTGCTCAGGGTCTTTCCATGGCCCAGACTGGCTCCTTCTGCTGGCAGGAGATGAGTGAAGGAATAAGTCCCCAGAGCTGGGAGTGTCCTCCAGTTGGGGGCTTTACCTGCTGCATTTCCTTGTTTTTTTTTCTCAGGGGTCACATTGTGAGATTCTGATACAGTTGCAAATGGTTACAGTCAGGTAGTGGCAACTTGGTATTGAAACCAAGGTCTCATGTGGCTGCAGCAAATGAAGATGCTCTTCAAAGTGATTCTTGACTTGCGACTGGGTAAAATACTCAATATCAACCCACAAATAGGTAACATTATATTCATTTTAATGTTTTTATTATGGAAGTTACCTTCATGTTAACCTTTTTATTGTAAGAAATTTCATAACATAAAATTGGAAGGAAGAGTTAATGAATCTCTATATGCTCACCACCCAGTTTCAACAGTCATCTACACAAGGCCAACCTTATTTCACCTGTATCCTCACCAAACCTGTGCCCCCACTCTCCATAGTATGTTGTCACATTTTATAGTTGAGGAAATCAAGGAACAAATATAAATGAGAAAGAATGAACTGAATCAGCTATTCTCAAGAGATGAGGGTAGGGTAGAGGTGGGAAGCCAGGAGTGAAAGAAGTGTAACATGTTCTTTGGGGTGGCATGTATATATTTTGGAAAATGCAAGGTCAATAATACACCCATATAATTTTTGTTTGGAACATAATAAAAATACCTGTTGTTTTCCTAATATAATTTACAGATGACAAAGCAGTACAAAAGCTCTCTCAAAGCAATGTGGGGATTACCTCAAAAGATCTGAACCTGTGGGATTTTTATATTTATCAGAAAGAGGTCAAAAATTAGAATAGGTTATAAATATAGGACTAGAATATGCCCAAGGTTCCTTTCCTCTTTGATACTGCAGGTCAACCCTAACCCTAAATTGGAAGTCATGGAAATTGGAGGCCATGATTACTTCACTTTGCAGCATCTAGTACTGTTCTGTACAACCAAGAGGCTTCAATAAATGCCTCAGAGAGTTGGACTTCCTTGCAGTTGCAGTTAATGTGTGAACTAATGGAAGACCTAGAGGAAACTGCTCAAAAACATCTTAGACATGGAATTTCCAAATTTAACAACAACAACAACAAAGAAAACCCTTGAGCAATACCCATAATTTTCAAATTCTGCTCCTACAATCTTATAGATGCATGAGTTTTGGCAAACATTGATATATACCAGTAAACCTCAGAAGAATTAAACTTCCTGAGGAAAGCCTTTATTGCATTTATTTTATTTTGAGTTTTTGCTGTAAAATTTCAGTAGAGTTTTTTTAAAAAAGAGTTCTGCTGCTGAAAAATTACTGACAACAGTCTCCTTCCACAGGAGAGGAACTGATAGTGCAGAGAGGGTATGAATGTTTCAAGTTCATACAATAGGTTAGTGGAACTGACAGGACCAGAGCCTTGATATCCTGGGATCTGTGAACAGTTGACATGGTTATTGGATTGGGAGCTGTAGGAAGTGCCTAGTATAGGAAGACAAACGCTTTGGAATGAAAGGGCTGTCCACACATGTTCTCTTGCTGTCCAACCCCAGGTTGGGCACAGCAAACAACTTCCCAGCTGTTTGTTCTGTAAGTGTTTCAGCAAGCAAGACACACTGTGGTCCAGGAAAATGTCCTGGAGCACCAGGGGCTTCAGTGCTGGAGGCCAAGGAACATTTGGTATGCTGTGCCACCAAGCTTCAGCTACTAAACAGCCCTCTCTCTGCCAACTAACTCCGTAGAAGGGAAACTCTGGACACATTACGCCATTAATGTACACTAAGGGAACTTTGGGAGGATTTCTGCAGAAGAAATTATTGTTCACAGACATGGAAACATGATCAGAGTACAAGCTGTGGAATTCTTCTCTGATGATCTAGATAACCCTTGGACCATGGCCCTTAGAGTACTCTGCTTGCTTAGCTAAGTCCATGCCAAAGATTGCAAACAAGTTGTCAGTAGACTGAATACTATCTTCAGAGATGTTTTGTTTTACTTCAATAGTGTTTCAATACTTTTTAAGTAAGTCACCAACATTTTACAATTGTGGAGTTTCACATTAAAAACTCCAGATTTCTGATGTGTCTTGAGAAAAAACAGATAAAGATCTAGCAACATTGAGCAGCACTGGCAAGACATTCTTGTCTCAGTCAGGAGGAATCTGGAGTTTTAAATTGGGTATACATTCTGTCATTTGCTGCTGTCCCCACAGACTGCAGTAAGCCACAGTTGTGGCAGTAGGCCACAACTGCCTTACACCAGCGGCTTCATTTGTTCAGTTTACCTCCTGGACCCTGTAGCATTCTTTATTGGTGACTTAATACTTTCTGACAAAGAGTTTCAAACAATGACTCTCAAATATTAGCTCCAAACCCTCTGTGGTGCCTACCTGAGGCCCTGCCCCAGATATCCTGATTTCTATGTATAAATGAGATTCAGCATTTACATTTAAAACCAGTACCCTAGAGGTTCTGATGCAGCTAGTTTTATTACCAATATTTAAGAAAGCTATCATAGAATCAAGGCCCTCCATACTGATTATACATTTGAATCAGCGAAGTGAAATTTTACTGCATTGAAAAGTTGGCTGCAAAAAATAGACATTTCACCCCTAAATGTTGCAACACACCTCCTATAACAATATGCACCTTCTGCTACAGAACCACACAGCACTATTAAGCCTGAGAAAGTCACAATTTCCTCATGACTAGATTCAGCCAAATATGCGGAGTAACAGCCTCACATAAATGATTTTGTGGGATGTTGTATACCTCCCATTGCATTAGATAAGGATGCAAAAAAATGCAGAAGTTCACAAACTGCAACTTGCAATTAGAGGGCTGGTTACGACCCATGTTGCTGGTCCCTACCCAACAGTTTTTGATTTGGAAGGTGTGAGGTGAGGCCTGAGATTTGTATTTGTCAGAAGTTTGCGATGATGTTGATGCAGTGGTTCCAGGGATGACACTGCGAGAACTACCCACTAAATGGCAGGTCATCCCATCATTGGCAATAGGTATTGATATCTTTTAAAGCTCCACTAGGTGCTTGTTTGCAGCCAGCATTAAGATCTGCTGCTAGTCTGGCCTTTCACTACTCAAAGTCCTAGAACAAGCAGTGCCAGCAACACACAGGTACTTTGTGAGAAAGGTAGAATCTCGGGTCCTGCTCCAGACTTTGGTCCTACCAAACCAGACTCAGCATTTTAGCAAAATCCACAATTGGCTTGTGGTCACATTCAGATTTAAGAAGCACTTCTATAGAGCACCCAGGAACTTCTCTTACCTTTAACTGGGGCGTCCACTAGACTGGTCTTCCTAAGACATCCCCAGCCACTGGTGGGCCTGTAAACATGGTACCAGCATGGATGAGTTGATGCCTGAGTATCGATGGGGCAAGCCAGAGCATCCTTCCTAAATGCTATTGAAGTCTTTGACATAGGTACCATCTGGTGGTGATGGTGGGTGGTCTGCTGCTTAAGAGTCACCCCTGACCCTGCAGTGAGAAGAAAAAAAATGTAGCCCACCAGATTCATTCTGGATGCACTATCCTACTCCCAAGTGCAGCCTTTCAAGGTCCTTTTATGCATACCCCCAATTACCCTGATGTGATAACATTTCACATTACATGTCTGTTTCAAAACATCATGTACCCTATAAATATATACAGTGTTATGCCCTAAAATATTGAAAAATAAAAAAAGATAAATCAATCACTTGCTTCAGTTATATTTTAGTGCCTGATTTTACCTGCTCCTCTGGCTTCCAACTTGCTGCCTGCTCCTCACTCATGGCTTTGTTTAGTCTTGGTATATCTTGGTGGGTGTCCTTTTACTAAGTTCTGAGATATAAATGTGACTAAAATAAATCACCACTCTCAGCAGGTTGAGTTTCCTATTTCCCAACTGGTCACTCACCTGGCATTGTGACTCCCCCTCTCAGCCTCAGTATCCCCATCAAGTGACCTCACCTGCTCCTCATCTCTGGACCTTCAGGGATGGGTTGGACATAGAGGTCATCTGACCTCTTTTTTCTCTTCCCAGTTTGACTTTTAGGAACTGAAGCTGTTTGAGGCCTATCACTGAACAGTTATTGAGGAAACATTTACAGGGGACCCACTGTGCCCTAAGCCTTGGGTCTCATGGAGGAAACAGATATGCTTCCTGGCCTTAGATTCCCTACAACATGGTGGAGGAGATGGGGGGCTTATGGAAAAGGAATTAATACTAGTTAGAATGTGTTGGAGACATAATGTTTGAAACTGGGGAAAAATCCTTCCCACTAAGAGATTAACATAGGTTTCATGGAGGAGGTAACATTTGGGAAGAGGCAGTGGGCATCTTCAGGGTCAGAAAAAATAAAAAGGTAACTTAATTTTTCTTTGAGACAGGCTGAGGAGTTGCGGTAATTCAGATCATACGAATTGTTCCCCCATCTCCACACTCTGGGTCCCAAGGAGAAGGCAATATCTTTGCTGATAAAGCATTTTGTAAGCTAGGGGGTGAGGTGGGAGAGACTACAACAGCATCCATCTTTGCAAAAGAAAGCAACTTCTCAAGAAAAGAGAAAAACAGAACAAAATACCAATTTATCAATTTGTGAACACCAGGCAGAGCTCAAGGTCCTGTGCAACCAGTCTGACTAGAAGAAGATGGATTCGGGGCCAGAACTAGCTATTGACCTCTGGTGAGAGTCACAGGCTGTGGAAATAATCACAGAGTAGCAGATGACTGTATTTGGGCTTCTTGGGGCATTTGACTGCAGGTGAACAAATCAAGCTCCTCTTTAAAAAAAATTGGCCTGAGAAGATTTGATAAATATCTCCTACTACTGGAGGAGAAACTAACACAACCTTGTGAATTGGAACCACTCAATGTCACTTAACCTCAACTGATCATCCTCTTGTGTGTCCTGGTTGGAGTTCTCATCCATCCTCAGTTGTTTCTCCAGTGACTATAACTATAGCTCCATCTCCTGCAAGGTGGGGAAAGGGTAGACATCAATTACTTACGATGGGGCATGGGGTCTTTGCCCACTGATATTCACTGCTGCCACACACACAGTCTTCAAAAAATCCAGTATTTAATCCACCCCATTCACCTCAAACCACTTGCTCTTTCCAAATGCATCACGTTCTCTCTTCCCTCTATAACTTTGTCCTGGAATGCCCTACCATGCCAGCTCCCAGATACCTCATATAATTAACTTTCACTGCCTTGCCCTTTCAAGAATGAGTTCAGGTTTGTGTCAGAGGCTGGTGCCACGCTGCTCAGATCTCTGTTAGCTGGGCAGGCACACCTATCCTTGCAGTTGTCTGTGAGTGTTGGCTTCTAACAGCTCCAAGGGACATCCTTCTTCAGAGACTCACCCTCTATCAACAGGAGACTTCTCTCCCACAGTTAGGTAGATTAGGCCCTCTCCCCTGAAGCAGCCTGCAGCCAATGACTGACTGATGAGGAATAGTCAGGTCTGGCCTTTTTGACTCAAAGTGGGACACTCTGTTGTGCAGCCCACACTCCATGTCTCCCCATGGGTGAGACTGCAGCTAGACTAACAGAAGCCACATCTTTGCCTGGCTTCGCCCTCTTCTCTTTCTTGCTTCCCTCATTTATTTACAGGTTTCTTCTTGATAACTTACATAGGATCTCCCTTCTCAGGCTCTGCTTCTAGGGAACCCAACTCAGACCAATATTGTCTTTTCTGGGAGACTTTCTTTAACCATTTGCCACCCAAACTAAATCAGAGTCCCTCTTATGTGCACACACTTCTGTCACAGAGCTTCTCACTAAGTACTGGGATCACTGATTTAATTGTCAGTCTCCCCAACTGGTCTATTTGAGAGCAGGAACCTTGACCTATTGATCTCTTTCTCCCCAGCACCTGGGACCTATAGCTGCTGTTCAGTAAAATTTTGATGAACTGAATTCTTGGGGATCTTTGTGAAGACAGTGTACTCATGAAATATACAGAGGTGGGTGAGTGAGCCTTATTTTAGCCCTCATATTAAAGAGGGTTCAGGGCAAAACAGTCACAGAGATTGTTATAGAAATAGGTTACGGGCTTACCACAGAATGTTGGTTAGGACAATTGAAAACGGAATATAATCTGGGATTTGGGTCAATCAATGATTATCAAGTCAGTTATTTACTAGTACAATGGAAGATTTTCAAAAGATGTAACACATGGGTGGGCCCTGCCTTCAAATAACTTAAAATCCAGTTTGAGAAAGTTCGATTGTAAACAGACAAAGAGCGGGTAACAAATAGAATGTGAACCAACTACCAGCCACGGTAAGGAATGGACAGAAATAGGCTTAAACTCTAGTGAGAAATTTGGAAAAATATTTTAATCAACTTCCTAACAGAGCAGTGGAAGTGTCATCAGCACTGATAATGACTCTATCCTTGACCAAACTTGAGTCTGGCTCCACTGAGCCCTCCTTTCAGCTAGGCCTCGACCTTGACCTATGATAACTGCAGACTCTCAGCACAAACTAACACTGACATAGTTTCTCACAGCTCCAGGTCAAGTCCCTAGGATGAGAACCCCAGCTCTCTTAAGTTCCTGCCTAAGAAAACTCGATACTGCCAAAAGAATTTAGTATTTATTCCAACGCCTGACTATAGGCCCCTAATCCTTTTTTCTTAAAACACTTTGGGCCAGGCATGGTGGCTCATGCCTGTAATCCCAGTGCTTTGGGAGGCCAAGAATGGAGGATCCCTTGAAGCCAGGTGTTCAAGAACAGCCTGGGCAACACAGTGAGACCTTGTCTCTACAAAAGAATTTAAAAATTAGCCAGGCGTGGTGGCACACCCTGTAATCCCAGCTACTCAGGAGGCTGAAGCAGGAGAATCACTTGAACCTGGGAGGTGGAGGTTGTGGTGAGTTGAGATCGCGCCATTGCACTCCAGCCTGGGCTACAAGAGTGAAGCTCTGTCTCAAAAAAAAAAAAAAAAAAAAGGAAAAAAAAAAAAAGAAAAAACAAAACAAAACAACAACAACAAAAACTTACTTGGACAAACTTGCCATTGTAAATCCTACTTCAGTCCTTTTGTGATGTATCTCTTACAACCCATGCATTTTTCAAGGACCTGGGAGCCATCATTTTGCAATGTAAGAAAGACAGGCAGCCAGACGCAGTGGCTCACACCTGTAATCCCAGTGCTTTGGGAGGCCAAGAATGGAGGCTCCCTTGAAGCCAGGTGTTCAAGAACAGCCTGGGCAACACAGTGAGACCTTGTCTCTACAAAAAAGAATTTAAAAATTAGCCAGTCATGGTGGCCTATGCCTGTAGTCCTAGCTACTCAAGAGGCTGAGGCAGGATGATCACTCAAGTCCAGGAGTTCAAGGTTACAGTGAGCTCACTGCAGTCCAGCCCAGGCAACAGAGCAAGACCCTGTCTCTAATGAAATTACAAATGAAAATAAGAGAAAGATGAGTCTCTTGTCTTCTTGTTTCCCAGTCTCTGTGGGAGACTAGGAGCCTCCCTGCAATCAACATCAGTTAGCAAACACAGGTGCCCAATCCCATCAACATCCCCCTTAACGTCCTTCAGCACTTTTCCTTTAGCACACCCCAGCACTTAAAAAGCCTCCTACTTTTGGTTTTGATAGAGTTGAGCTCAGGTTATACTGAGTTCCCTCCTCTACTGTAATCTTACTGAATAAAACCTGTCCCCCTGATCTTTAATTTAGTGTCCGGTTCTGTTTCTCTTTGACAGCACCCAAGAGAAACTGTGACTTCAACTGTAGTAGAAAGCTTTGAAGAGAAGAGTGATGAAGTTCCATTTCAGAGGGTCCTGGTTTTGTCCTGCAATAAAGAAGGAGGTGGACATGTGGATGAATGACCTTTTCAAGGCCTTCTCCTGGCAAATTTGTCAGGTCATTGCTAAAATATCTCTTCAGGAGCCTCGTGATGATAAGGAAAGGGTCGGGCAACGAACACAGTCCTCCAAGTGAATAGAGAAGTGCTTCTACGGTAAATAAGCACAAGCCTGATCCTGACTCTGCTTCTCCCTTGCTGGGCAACTTGAGATAAATTGCATAACCTTTTCCGAGGCTCAGTGCCCCCATTCTGTAAGAAGAAGGGGTTGTACTAGATGCTGTTTGAGTTCCCTTCCAGCCCTGATAGATTATGATTTTCAGGGCCCCCATATTTCTGAATTAACTGAAAATCCCCTCTTGCTCACCACCTTTGATGGTTCTGTTGAAATGCCTGTCATCTGTGTGTTAAGCTGGGAGAGGAGCTCTCTACTGTGTGCCAAGAAAGAGCTCTCACGCCTCTTCCAGGGCCATATGTGGCCAGGATCCCCTGGGAAAGCAAAAGCACATATGGTTGCCAAAGAGTCTAACTTTGTAACTCAGAATCTGCCATCTGCTAAACAGCTTTTAATTGAAGCTCCAAGAGGCAGAAGCTGGCTGGAAAAATCTTGCAAGCAGATCCAATAGGATTATTTTCCCTAAAAGAGGTTTTTCTATGTTTAATTAGTTGGAAGCCATTTTGTCACAGACAGATTATTTAGATGTCAGTCCTTTTGGTGCCCTATTCTCACCCCTCAACCCTATATTTGAGCCTCACAGATTTTTTTTTTTTTTTTGGCAGAGTCTTGCTTTGTCACCCAGGTTAGACTGCAATGGTGCAATCTTGGCTCACTGCAACCTCTGCCTCCCGGGTTCAAGCAGTTTTCCTGCCTTAGCCTCCCAGGTAGCTGGGATTACAGGCGTGAGCCACCGTGCCCGGCCTCACAGATTCTTTAGTTAGTACCAGACTCTGATTCCTTTTTTTCTTGGAGGCTATACTGCCCATCCTCAGGCATCCAGTGTTCCCAAAGCCCTTTCTTCACCACTCAGGATACAGGTGGGCTATTTCAACCTGGACGGAGAAGCCAAGTATAACCAGTTCTCAACTTTTGGTGTCTGAGCTCATTACCACGCACTCAGGAGCCACAAATTCATGGTCCTTGAACCTACATCAAGAATCATCAGGCAGGCCTGGGCCTGAAAGGCAGCACCAACTGAGGGAAAGCCCAGTCATTCCAGGGGCAGTGGGTTAACCCTTTGCGCTCGGGGCCTTTCCATAGCCCAGACCGGCTCCCTCTGCTGCTGGCAGGAGATGAGTGAAGGAGTAAGTCCCCAGAGTCGGGAGCTTCCTCCAGTTAGGGGCTTGGACTGCTGCATTTCCTTGTCTTTTTTCAGGGGGCACATGGTGGGATTCTGGTATAGCCACAAATGGTTACAATCAGGAAGTGGCAACTTGGTATTGGAACCAAGGTCAGATGTGGCTGCAGCAAATGAAGATGCTGTTCACAGTGCTTCTCGGCTTGCAACTGGGTAAATTACTCAGTGTCAACCTGCAAATCAGTAACTATCTTCATTTTAATGTTTTTATTATAGAAATTACCTTCATGTTAACCTTTTTATTATAGAACATTTCATAACATAAAAATGGAAAGAGTTAATGAATCCCTATGTGCCCATCACCCAGTTTCAACAATTATCTATGCAAGGCCAACCTTGTTTCACCTGCATCCTCACCCAATCCCCTGCCCCAACTCTCCATACTGTGTCCTCACATTTTATAGTTGAGGAAACCAAGGTGCAAGTATAAATGAGAAAGAATGAACAGAGTCAGTTATTCTCAATTGATGAGGGTGGGGTAGAGGTGGAAAGCAGGGAGTGAAGGAAGTATATCCCATTCTTTGGGGTGGCATGTATATATTTTGGAAAATGCAAGGTCAATAATACACTCTTTTTGTTTTGTTTTGTTTTTGAGATGGAGTCAGGCCGGAGTGCAAAGGCGCAATCTTGGCTTACTGCAACCTCCACCTCCCGGGTTCAATCCTCCTGACTCAGTCTCCCAAGTAACTGGGACTACAGGCATGTGCCACCACGCCCAGCTAATTATTTGTATTTTTGGTAGAGATGGGGTTTCACCATGTTGGCCAGGATGGTCTTGATGTCTTGACCTCGTGATCCACCCACCTTGGCCTCCCAAAGTGCTGGGATTACAGGCCATAAGCCACCACACCCAGCCAATAATACATTCTTACACAATTTTTGTTTGCAACAGAAAAAAAATACCTGTTGTTTTCATAATATAATTTACAAAAGGCAAAGCTGTACAAAAGCTTTCTCAAAGCATTGGTGGGGATTACATCAAAAGCTCTGAGCTTGTGAGATTTTTATATTTATCAGAAAGAGGCCATGGGTTAGAATAGGTTATAAATATAGGATTAGAATATGTCTAAGGTTCCTTTCCTCTTTGACACCCCAGGTCAACTCTAACACTAAATTGGAGGCCATGGCTATTTCCCTTTACAGCATCTAGTACTGTTCTGTGTAAGCAGGAGGCTTCAATAAATGCCTCAGAGAGGTGGACCTCGTTGCGGTTGCTGTTAATGTGTGAACTAATGGGAGACCTAGAGGAAACTGCTGGAAAGCATCTTAGATATGGCATTTCCAGATTTTCAAAAAAGACCTTGAGCAAGCCCATAATTTTCAAACTCTGTTCCCTGGGACCTTATAGATGTATGAGGGGTTTGGCAAACTTTGACATGTACCCATCAACCTCAGAAGAATTAAACTTCCTGAGGAAAGCCTTTATTGCACTGATTTTATTTTGGGGTTTTGCTGTGAAACTTCAGTAGAATTTTTTAAGAAGAGTTGTGCTGCTGAAAAATCACTGACAATAGCCTCCTTCGACTGGAGAGGAGCTGATAGTGCAGAGAGAGGGTGTGACTGGTTCAAGTTCATACAATAGATGAGTGAAGCTGATGGGACCAGAGACTCGATATCCTGGGATCTGTGGACAGTTGACATGGTTATTGGATTGGGAGCTGCAGGAAGTGCCCAACACAGGAAGAAAAACCCTTTAGAATGAAAGAGCTGTCCACACAAGTTCTCTTGCTCTCCCAATCTCTGGTTGAGCTCAGCAGACAACTTTCCAGCTGTTTATTCTATAAGGGTTTCAGTGAGCAAGACGCACTGTGGTCTAGGAAAATGTCCTGGAGCACCAGGGGCTTCTGCACTGCAGGCCAAGGAACACTCGGTATGCTGTGCTACCAAGCTTCAGCCACTAAACAGTCCTTTCTCCGCCAACTAACTGCCTAGAAGGGAAACTGTGGACAGATCACACCATTAATGAACAGTAGGGGAACTTTGGGAGGATTCCTGCCGAGGAAGTCATTGTTCAGGGACATGGCAACATGATCAGAGGACAAGCTGTGGAATTCTTCTCTGATGAGCTAGGGAACCCTTGAACCATGGCCCTCACAGTATTCTGGTTGCTTAGCTAAGTAAATGCCAGAGATGGCAAACAAGTGGTCAGTAGGCTGAATACTGTCTCCAGAGATGTTTTGCTTCACTTCAGTGGTGTTTCAATACTTTTTAAGAAAGTCACCAGCATTTTAAAATTGAGGGGTTTCACATTAAAAACTCGAGATTTCTGATGTGTCTTGAGAAAACAGTGAGAAAGAGCTAGCAACACTGAGCAGCACTGGCAAGACGTTCTATCCCAGTCAGCTGGAAGCTGGAGCTTTAAACTGGGCATACATTCTGTCATTTGCTGCAGTCCCCACCAGCTCCGACTGCCTTACACCAGCTGCTTCACTTGTTCGGTTTACCTCCTGGACCTGTAGCAGTCTGGATTGGTGACCTAATACTCTCTGACAAAGAGTTTCAAACAATGACTCTCAAATATTAGCTCTGAACCCTCTATGGTGCCTACCTGAGACCCTACCCCAGAGATCCTGATTCCTATGTATAATGAGGTTCAGGGTTTACATTTTAAACCAGCAGCCTAGAGGTTCTGTTGCAGGTGGTTTTATGACCGCTGTTTAAGAAAAGCTACCATAGAATCAAGGCCCTGAACACTGGGTACACATTTGAATCAACAGAGTGAAATTTTACTCCATCTCTCTTATTACACACACACACACACACACACACACACACAAATGCACGCACATACGTTTCCCTTTAACCAAACCATTCAAAAGTCACTGCAAAAAACAGACATTTCATCCCTAAATGTTGCAGCACACCTCCTGTAAGAATATGGACATTCTCCTGCAGCACTACACAGCATTATTAAGCCTGAGAAAGTCATAATTTCCTCAGGACTAGATTCAAATATGTCCAGTAAGCACCTCACATAAATGATCTTGTGTGATGTTGCACACCTCCCACTGCATAAGATTAGGATGCGAAAACAACGCAGAGGTTCACAGACTACAGCGTGCACTTGGAGGGCTGGTGACAGCCCACGTTGCTGGGCCCTACTCCACAGGTTCTGATTTGGGAGGTGTGGGGTGAGGCCTGAGATTTGCATTTCTGAAAAGTCTGCAGGTGATGCTGATGCAGTGGGTCCAGGAACCACACTTGGAGAACCACCCACACGATGGCAGGCCATCCCACCATTGGCAACAGGTATTGGTATTTTTTAAAGCTCCACCACGTGATGGTTTGCAGCCAGCATTAAGATCCGTTGCTAGTCTGGCCCCTCACTACTCAAATAAAGTCCTCAAGCCAGCAGCATCAGCAACGCCCAGGTACCTTGTGAGGAAGGTAGAATCTCAGGCCCTACTCCAGACCTACCAAACCAGAATCAGCATTTTAGCAAAATGGCTCATGCTCGTATTCAGGTTTGAGAAGCACTTCTCTAGAGCACCTGGGATCTTCTCTTCCTTTAACTGGGGCTTCCACTGGACTGGTCTTCCCAAGACACCCCCGGCCACTGGTGGCCCTGTAAACATGGTGCCACTGTGGATGAGTTGATGCCTGAGTATCAATGGGGGCAAGACAGAGCTTCCTTCCTAAACGCTATCGAAGTCTTTGACACAGGTCCAGCCTGGTGGTGATGGTGGGTGAGCTGCTGCTTAAGGGCCATAGCCCCAGCCCTGGAGGGAGCAGGAAAAAAATGCAGCCTACCAGATTCACTCTGGGCCCACTATCCCATCCCCAACTTCAACCTTTCAAGATCTTTTTTTTTTTTTTTTGAGACGGAGTCTCGCTCTGTCTCCCAGGCTGGAGTGCAGTGGCCGGATCTCAGCTCACTGCAAGCTCTGCCTCCCGGGTTTAAGCCATTCTCCTGCCTCAGCCTCCCGAGTAGCTAGGACTACAGGCGCCCGCCACCTCGCCCGGCTAGTTTTTTGTACTTTTTAGTAGAGACAGGGTTTCACCGTGTTAGCCAGGATGGTCTTGATCTCCTGACCTCGTAATTCGCCCGTCTCGGCCTCCCAAAGTGCTGGGATTACAGGCTTGAGCCGCTGCGCCCAGCCCAAGATCTTTTTATTAATACCCACAATTAGATTACATCACATGTTGCATGTCTGTTTCAAAACATCACATGTACCCTATAAATATATACACTATTATGCACTCATAATAACGAAAAATTTTTTTAAAAAATAAAGAAACCACTTGCTTTGGTCCTACCTATAATTTTAGTGCCTGATTTTTTACCTGCTCCTCTGGCTTCCAACTTGCTGCCTGCTCCTCACTCAGAGCTTTGTTTAGTCTTGATATTTCTTGGTGGGTGGCGTTTTACTAAGTCCTGAGATATAAAGGTGACTAAAACAAATCCCCACTGTCAGGAAGTCGAGTTCCCTATTTCCCAACTGGCCACTCACCTGGCACCACTGTGTGTCCCCGTCTCAGCCTCAGTACCCCCATCGAGTGGCCTCACCTCCTCCTCGGTTCTGGACCTGCAGGGATGGGTTGGACACAGAGATCATCTGACCTCTTCTTTCTCTTCCCAGTTTGACTTTTAGAGGCTGAGCCTGTTTGAGGCTGTCTACCAGCTATCACTGAACGGTGCCCTAAGCCTTGCGTCTCATGGAGGGAACAGATATGGTCCCTGGACTTAGATTAACTACAACGTGGTGGGGGAGATGGGGCACTTATGGAAAAGGAATTAATAGTAGGAAGAATGTGTTGGGAGACATAATTTTTCAGACTGAAGAGAAATCCTTCCCACTAAGGGATTAAGGTAGGTTTCATGGAGGAGGTGGCATTTGGGAAGGGGCAGTGGACATCTTCACGGTCAGATAAAATAATCAGGTGACTTGGTTTTGCTTTGAGACAGGCCCAGGAGTTGCTGTGATTCAGACCATATGAATTGTTCCCCCACCTCCACACCCTGGGCACCAAGGAGAAGGCAATATCTGTGCTCATAAAGCATTCTGCAAGCCTGAGAAATGGAGCTTGGATTGTAAGGGGTTCAAACTACGTTAGTGCTGCAGTGGAAACAGCCTCTGCATGGGGGAAGAGAAGAATCAAGTGAGAAATGTGCCAACTGAGGACTGGAAACCGCAGTCAGAAGAATGGATCTGCACTTTCCACTCCTGGCAGAGAACAGGCCTCTGTCAGGAATGCAACCAGACGGCTGGGCCTGGGAGTCTCTGAAGCAAACCTGGAACTGAGTAAATCATTATCCTGGGTGAAATTGAGTTTGAGGATGATCAGGAGAAGGGGACAAAGAATCAGAAAGCGTGACAAAGGAGCTGTCTCCCCATCTCAAAGCATTAGACAATGTAAAACCATGATCATTGGTTTCATCATCATCTATTCACGAAGAGGCCCCTGTCTGCTGGGGTGGTCACGGAGGGCTTCATGGAAGAGGAAAGTCTTGAAATTTGAGTTGGAACTTTCTGGATAGACGAGAGGTTGTGAGAAGGTGGAGAATAGCACAGCACAGAGATGTGAGTATGCATTATGTCCCAACAACGATAAGACTAGGATGGGCTACCTGTGGCTGTCCGTGTGCTAGGCCACACCTCAGCCCAGGTGGGGCCTCCATGGTGAATTGCATTAATGGCCCCAGATCATCACCTATCTCTGAATCCATGTCCTTTGCTATGTGACTGTAGTGCCTCCCAATCTGCCTGGATTCAGCTGTGTCAGCTGTGCTTTAGCCAACAGAAGGAGGCAGAAGGATGCGGTGCAATGAAGGATTAACTCAGCACGCCTGGTGGTCCAAACCTGCCCATTCCAAAGCAAGTTTTGGCCTGTGGCAGCCTGATAAGAATGTCATTGTTTACCTGGAGCCTGTGGGTCATGTCATGTAGTCTACACTAAATGAGATATATGGTGGGGGCTGTGAGCCACATAGTATTCAGGTGACCTCTGGAGAAGTTGGAAACTAAGTCAGCCATGCCTGTGTGACCAGACCCCAATAAGAACCCTGGACACTAAGGTTGGAGTGAGCTTCCCTGAGTGGTCATGTTCCGTGTGCATTGCCATACATCCTGGCTGGGAGAATTAAGCCCTGTCTGTGCAACTCCACTGGGAGAGGACAGCTGGAAGTTTGCACCTGCTGTCTCCTATGCACCTTTTCTCCATGGCTGATTTAATATGTATCCTTTTCCTATAGTAAACTGTAACCATGAGTATAACAGCTTTGCTGTGTTCTGTGAGTCCTTCCAGTGAATCAGTGAACTTACAGGTAGTCTTGGGGACTTCTGAATGACAGATAGTATGCCAATTCTGAGTCTAGGCCTCAAAAAGCCTTGAAAGCACTTCTGTGATTGCCTTGAGAAAGCACACTTGGGCCAGCCCATCAGTCCAGGAAGGGAAAGAGAGATATGTGGAGCAGAGCCACTTTCCAGGTCCATCCTAGATCTGACTAGCCTCAGCTGGTCATGCATGAGTGAGCCCAACAGAGACTAGCAGAGCCACACAGCTGAGCCCAACCTATAGTCCCTGAACCAAGCTGACCCACATACCCATGAGAAATAATACATGATTGTTTCAAGCCAGTGAACTTTAAAACAGTATGTCATCAGTAGTAGAAATGATAAAGCCTCAAAGGACAGTGGTGGTCCCAGCCTTGCTCTAACTGATATGAGGACCGCAGAGAGCCTCTGCAAGCTAATTACTCTGAGGGTCTCTGCATCCTGAGCTACCAAGTCAGGATAGAGTTACAAATCAGCCACCCAGGTAGTTTCATTCATGCAAATTGCAAGTTGATCAGTTTCTCCAAAGGATGCGTGAGTGTCA
>JAKFHT010000651.1:0-52805 GCA_023783455.1 Erythrocebus patas | reverse complement strand
TTCTCAGAAAGCTTCTTTCCAGTTTCTAACGGAAGATATTTCCTTTTCACCATAGCCCTATGGGCTTCCAAATATCACTTTTCCAATTCCACAAGAACAGCCTTAGCGAAGGCTTCTTGAAGGAAGCTGTAACTCTGTGAGATGAATTAACAGAACACAAAGCAGTTTCTCAGAAAGTTTCTTTCCAGTTTTTAACGAAGATATTTCCTTTTCACCATAGCCCTATGGGCTTCCAAATATCACTTTTCCAATTCCACAAGAACAGCCTTAGAAAGGCTTCTTGAGGAAAGCTGTAACTCTGTGAGTTGAATTATCAGAACACAAAGCAGTTTCTCAAGCTTCTTTCCAGTTTTTAAAGGAAGATATTTCCTTTTCACCATAGCCTCTATGGGCTTCCAAATATCACTTTGCAAATTCCACAAGAACAGCCTTAGAAAGGCTTCTTGAAGGAAAGATGTAACTCTGTGAGATGAATTAACAGAACAGAAAGCAGTTTCTCAGAAAGTTTCTTTCCAGTTTCTAACGGAAGATATTTCCTTTTCACCATAGCCCTATGGGCTTCCAAATATCACTTTTCCAATTCCACAAGAACAGCCTTAGCGAAGGCTTCTTGAAGGAAGCTGTAACTCTGTGAGATGAATTAACAGAACAGAAAGCAGTTTCTCAGAAAGCTTCTTTCCAGTTTTTAAAGGAAGATATTTCCTTTTCACCATAGCCCTATGGGCTTCCAAATATCACTTTTCCAATTCCACAAGAACAATCTTAGAGAAAGGCTTTGAAGGGAAAGCTGTAACTCTGTGAGTTGAATTATCAGAACACAAAGCAGTTTCTCAAGCTTCTTTCCAGTTTCTAACGGAAGATATTTCCTTTTCACCATTGCCCTCTATGGGCTTCCAAATATCACTTTGCAATTCCACAAGAACAGACTTAGCGAAAGGCTTCTTGAAGGAAAGATGTAACTCTGTGAGATGAATTAACAGAACAGAAAGCAGTTTCTCAAGCTTCTTTCCAGTTTCTAACGGAAGATATTTCCTTTTCACCATTGCCTCTATGGGCTTCCAAATATCACTTGCCAATTCCACAAGAACAGTCTTAGAGAAAGGCTTCTTGAGGGAAAGCTGTAACTCTGTGAGATGAATTAACAGAACACAAAGCAGTTTCTCAAGCTTCTTTCCAGTTTTTAACCGAAGATATTTCCTTTTCACCATTGCCCTCTATGGCTTCCAAATATCACTTTGCAAATTCCACAAGAACAGTCTTAGAAAGGCTTCTTGAGGAAAGATGTAACTCTGTGAGATGAATTAACGGAACACAAAGCAGTTTCTCAGAAAGCTTCTTTCCAGTTTTTAATGGAAGATATTTCCTTTTTCACCATAGCCCTCTAGGGGCTTCCAAATATAACTTTGCCAATTCCACAAGAACAGTCTTAGAGAAAGGCTTCTTGAGGGGAATGCTGTAACTCTGTGAGATGAATTAACAGAACACAAAGCAGTTTCTCAGAAAGCTTCTTTACAGTATTTAACGGAAGATATTTCCTTTTCACCATAGCCCTCTAAGGGCTTCCAAATATCACTTTGCCAATTCCACAAGAACAGCATTAGCGAAAGGCTTCTTGAAGGGAAAGCTGTAACTCTGTGAGATGACTTAACAGAACACAAAGCAGTTTCTCAGAAAGCTTCTTTCCAGTTTTTAACGGAAGATATTTCCTTTTTCTCCATTGCCCTCTAAGGGCTTCCAAATATCACTTTGCCAATTCCACAAGAACAGACTTAGCGACAGTCTTCTTGAAGGAAAGCTGTAACTCTGTGAGATAAATTAACAGAACACAAAGCAGTTTCTCAAGCTTCTTTCCAGTTTTAATGGAAGATATTTCCTTTTCACCATAGCCTCTATGGGCTTCCAAATATCACTTTGCCAATTCCACAAGAACAGCCTTAGTGAAAGGCTTCTTGAAGGAAAGCTGTAACTCTGTGAGATGAAGTAACAGAACACAAAGCAGTTTCTCAGAAAGCTTCTTTCCAGTATTTAACGGAAGATATTTCCTTTTCACCATAGCCCTCTATGGGCTTCCAAATATCACTTTTCCAATTCCACAAGAACAGCATTAGCGAAAGGCTTCTTGAAGGAAAGATGTAACTCTGTGAGATGAATTAACAGAACACAAAGCAGTTTCTCAAGCTTCTTTCCAGTTTTAACGGAAGATATTTCCTTTTCACCATAGCCCTCTATGGGCTTCCAAATATCACTTTGCCAATTCCACAAGAACAGCCTTAGCGAAGGCTTCTTGAAGGAAAGATGTAACTCTGTGAGATGAATTATCAGAACACAAAGCAGTTTCTCAGAAAGCTTCTTTCCAGTTTTAACGGAAGATATTTCCTTTTCACCATTGCCCTCTATGGGCTTCCAAATATCACTTTGCAAATTCCACAAGAACAATCTTAGAAAGGCTTCTTGAAGGAAAGATGTAACTCTGTGAGATAAATTAACAGAACACAAAGCAGTTTCTCAAGCTTCTTTCCAGTTTTAACGGAAGATATTTCCTTTTTCACCATAGCCCTATATGGGCTTCCAAATATCACTTTGCCAATTCCACAAGAACAGGCTTAGCGAAAGGCTTCTTGAAGGAAAGCTGTAACTCTGTGAGATGAATTAACAGAACACAAAGCAGTTTCTCAAGCTTCTTTCCAGTTTTAACGGAAGATATTTCCTTTTTCACCATTGCCCTCTATGGGCTTCCAAATATCACTTTGCCGATTCCACAAGAACAGACTTAGCGACAGACTTCTTGAAGGGAAAGATATAACTCTGTGAGATGAATTAACAGAACACAAAGCAGTTTCTCAGAAAGTTTCTTTCCAGTTTTTAATGGAAGATATTTCCTTTTTCACCATAGCCCTCTAGGGGCTTCCAAATATAACTTTGCCAATTCCACAAGAACAGTCTTAGAGAAAGGCTTCTTGAGGGAAATGCTGTAACTCTGTGAGATGAATTAACAGAACACAAAGCAGTTTCTCAGAAAGCTTCTTTACAGTATTTAACGGAAGATATTTCGTTTTTCACCATAGCCCTCTAAGGGCTTCCAAATATCACTTTGCCAATTCCACAAGAACAGCATTAGCGAAAGGCTTCTTGAAGGGAAAGCTGTAACTCTGTGAGATGACTTAACAGAACACAAAGCAGTTTCTCAGAAAGCTTCTTTCCAGTATTTAACGGAAGATATTTCCTTTTTCACCATAGCCCTCTAAGGGCTTCCAAATATCACTTTGCCAATTCCACAAGAACAGACTTAGCGACAGGCTTCTTGAAGGGAAAGCTGTAACTCTGTGAGATGAATTAACAGAACACAAAGCAGTTTCTCAGAAAGCTTCTTTCCAGTTTTTAATGGAAGATATTTCCTTTTTCACCATAGCCCTCTATGGGCTTCCAAATATCACTTTGCCAATTCCACAAGAACAGCCTTAGCGAAAGGCTTCTTGAAGGGAAAGCTGTAACTCTGTGAGATGAATTAACAGAACACAAAGCAGTTTCTCAGAAAGCTTCTTTCCAGTTTTTAACCGCGGATATTTCCTTTTTCACCATTGCCCTCTATGGGCTTCCAAATATCACTTTGCCAATTCCACAAGAACAGTCTTAGAGAAAGGCTTCTTGAGGGGAAAGCTGTAACTCTGTGAGATGAATTAACAGAACACAAAGCAGTTTCTCAGAAAGTTTCTTTCCAGTTTTTAATGGAAGATATTTCCTTTTTCACCATAGCCCTATATGGGCTTCCAAATATCACTTTGCCAATTGCACAAGAACAGCATTAGCGAAAGGCTTCTTGATGGGAAAGCTGTAACTCTGTGAGATGAATTAACAGAACACAAAGCACTTTCTCAGAAAGCTTCTTTTCAGTTTTTAAAGGAAGATATTTCCTTTTTCACCATAGCCCACTATGGGCTTCCAAATATCACCATGCCATTTCCACAAGAACAGTCTTAGAGAAAGGCTTCTTGAGGTGAAAGCTGTAACTCTGTGAGATGAATTAACAGAACACAAAGCAGTTTCTCAGAAAGCTTCTTTCCGGTTTTTAACCGAAGATATTTCCTTTTTCACCATAGCCCTCTATGGGCTTCCAAATATCACTTTGCCAATTCCACAAGAACAGCCTTAGCGAAAGGCTTCTTGAAGGGAAATATGTAACTCTGTGAGATGAAGTAACGGAACACAAAGCAGTTTCTCAGAAAGCTTATTTCCAGTTTTTAACCGAAGATATTTCCTTTTTCACCACAGCCCTCTATAGGCTTCCAAATATCACTTTGCCAATTCCACAAGAACAATCTTATAGAAAGGCTTCTTGAAGGAAAAGCTGTAACTCTGTGAGATGAATTAACAGAACACAAAGCAGTTTCTCAGAAAGCTTCTTTCCAGTTTCTAACGGAAGATATTTCCTTTTTCACCATAGCCCTGTACGGGCTTCCAAATATCACTTTGGCAATTCCACAAGAACAGCCTTAGCGAAAGGCTTCTTGAAGGGAAAGATGTAACTCTGTGAGATGAATTATCAGAACACAAAGCAGTTTCTCAGAAAGCTTCTTTCCAGTTTTTAAAGGAAGATATTTCCTTTTTCACCATAGCCCTCTATGGGCTTCCAAATATCACTTTGCCAATTCCACAAGAACAGCCTTAGCGAAAGGCTTCTTGAAGGGAAAGATGTAACTCTGTGAGATGAATTAACAGAACACAAAGCAGTTTCTCAGAAAGCTTCTTTCCAGTATTTAACGAAAGATATTTCCTTTTTCACCATAGCCCTCTATGGGCTTCCAAATATCACTTTGCCAATTCCACAAGAACAGTCTTAGAGAAAGACTTCTTGAGAGGAAAGCTGTAACTCTGTGAGATGAATTAACAGAACACAAAGCAGTTTCTCAGAAACCTTCTTTCCAGTATTTAACGGAAGATATTTCCTTTTTCACCATTGCCCTCTATGGGCTTCCAAATATCACTTTGCAAATTCCACAAGAACAATCTTAGAGAAAGGCTTCTTGAGGGAAAACCTGTAACTCTGTGAGATAAATTAACAGAACACAAAGCAGTTTCTCAGAAAGCTTCTTTCCAGTTTTTAATGGAAGATATTTCCTTTTTCACCATAGCCCTCTATGGGCTTCCAAATATCACTTTGCCAATTCCACAAGAACAGTCTTAGAGAAAGGCTTCTTGAGGTGAAAGCTGTAACTCTGTGAGATGAATTAACAGAACACAAAGCAGTTTCTCAGAAAGCTTCTTTACAGTATTTAACGGAAGATATTTCGTTTTTCACCACAGCCCCCTAAGGGCTTCCAAATATCACTTTGCCAATTCCACAAGAACAGCCTTAGCGATAGACTTCCTCAAGGGAAATCTGTGAGAAGAATTAGCAGAACACAAAGCAGTTACTCAGAAAGCTTCTTTCCAGTTTTTAACGAAAGATATTTCCTTTTTCACCATTGCCCTCTATGGGCTTCCAAATATCACTTTGCAAATTCCACAAGAACAATCTTAGAAAGGCTTCTTGAGGAAAGCTGTAACTCTGTGAGATAAATTAACAGAACACAAAGCAGTTTCTCAGAAAGCTTCTTTCCAGTTTTTACCGGAAGATATTTCCTTTTTCACCATAGCCCTATATGGGCTTCCAAATATCACTTTGCCAATTCCACAAGAACAGCCTTAGCGAAAGGCTTCTTGAAGGGAAAGCTGTAACTCTGTGAGATGAATTAACAGAACACAAAGCAGTTTCTCAGAAAGCTTCTTTCCAGTTTTTAACGGAAGATATTTCCTTTTCACCATTGCCCTCTATGGGCTTCCAAATATCACTTTGCCAATTCCACAAGAACAGACTTAGCGAAAGGCTTCTTGAAGGAAAGATGTAACTCTGTGAGATGAATTAACAGAACACAAAGCAGTTTCTCAGAAAGCTTCTTTCCAGTTTTAATGGAAGATATTTCCTTTTCACCATAGCCCTCTAAGGGCTTCCAAATATCACTTTGCCAATTCCACAAGAACAGTCTTAGAAAGGCTTCTTGAGGGAAAGCTGTAACTCTGTGAGATGAATTAACAGAACACAAAGCAGTTTCTCAAGCTTCTTTCCAGTATTTAACGGAAGATATTTCCTTTTCACCATAGCCCTCTAAGGGCTTCCAAATATCACTTTGCCAATTCCACAAGAACAGCATTAGCGAAAGGCTTCTTGAGGTGAAAGCTGTAACTCTGTGAGATGAATTAACAGAACACAAAGCAGTTTCTCAGAAAGCTTCTTTCCAGTTTTAAGGAAGATATTTCCTTTTTCACCATAGCCCTCTAAGGGCTTCCAAATATCACTTTGCCAATTCCACAAGAACAGTCTTAGAAAGGCTTCTTGAGGTGAAAGCTGTAACTCTGTGAGATGAATTAACAGAACACAAAGCAGTTTCTCAGAAAGCTTCTTTCCAGTTTTTAACGAAGATATTTCCTTTTCACCATTGCCCTCTATGGGCTTCCAAATATCACTTTGCAATTCCACAAGAACAATCTTAGAGAAAGGCTTCTTGAAGGAAAGCTGTAACTCTGTGAGATGAATTAACAGAACACAAAGCAGTTTCTCAGAAAGCTTCTTTCCAGTTTTAATGGAAGATATTTCCTTTTCACCATAGCCCTCTATGGGCTTCCAAATATCACTTTGCCAATTCCACAAGAACAGTCTTAGAGAAAGGCTTCTTGAGGGGAAAGCTGTAACTCTGTGAGATGAATTAACAGAACACAAAGCAGTTTCTCAGAAAGCTTCTTTCCAGTATTTAACGGAAGATATTTCCTTTTTCACCATAGCCCTCTAAGGGCTTCCAAATATCACTTTGCCAATTCCACAAGAACAGCATTAGCGAAAGGCTTCTTGAAGGGAAAGCTGTAACTCTGTGAGATGAATTAACAGAACACAAAGCAGTTTCTCAGAAAG
This sequence comes from Erythrocebus patas, assembly GCA_023783455.1. Taxonomy (NCBI): domain Eukaryota; kingdom Metazoa; phylum Chordata; class Mammalia; order Primates; family Cercopithecidae; genus Erythrocebus; species Erythrocebus patas. The sequence continues at coordinate 45,862 of JAKFHT010000651.1, read as the reverse complement.
CTTCTTTCCAGTTTTTAACGGAAGATATTTCCTTTTTCACCATAGCCCTCTAAGGGCTTCCAAATATCACTTCGCCAATTCCACAAGAACAGACTTAGCGACAGTCTTCTTGAAGGGAAAGCTGTAACTCTGTGAAATAAATTAACAGAACACAAAGCAGTTTCTCAGAAAGCTTCTTTCCAGTTTTTAATGGAAGATATTTCCTTTTTCACCATAGCCCTCTATGGGCTTCCAAATATCACTTTGCCAATTCCACAAGAACAGCCTTAGCGAAAGGCTTCTTGAAAGGAAAGCTGTAACTCTGTGAGATGAATTAACAGAACACAAAGCAGTTTCTCAGAAAGCTTCTTTCCAGTTTTTAACCGAAGATATTTCCTTTTCACCATTGCCCTCTATGGGCTTCCAAATATCACTTTGCCAATTCCACAAGAACAGTCTTAGAGAAAGGCTTCTTGAGGGAAAGCTGTAACTCTGTGAGATGAATTAACAGAACACAAAGCAGTTTCTCAGAAAGCTTCTTTACAGTATTTAACGGAAGATATTTCGTTTTTCACCACAGCCCCCTAAGGGCTTCCAAATATCACTTTGCCAATTCCACAAGAACAGCCTTAGCGATAGACTTCCTCAAGGGAAATCTGTGAGAAGAATTAGCAGAACACAAAGCAGTTACTCAGAAAGCTTCTTTCCAGTTTTTAACGAAAGATATTTCCTTTTTCACCATTGCCCTCTATGGGCTTCCAAATATCACTTTGCAAATTCCACAAGAACAATCTTAGAGAAAGGCTTCTTGAGGGAAAACGTGTAACTCTGTGAGATAAATTAACAGAACACAAAGCAGTTTCTCAGAAAGCTTCTTTCCAGTTTTTAACGGAAGATATTTCCTTTTTCACCATAGCCCTCTATGGGCTTCCAAATATCACTTTGCCAATTCCACAAGAACAGCCTTAGCGAAAGGCTTCTTGAAGGGAAAGCTGTAACTCTGTGAGATGAATTAACAGAACACAAAGCAGTTTCTCAGAAAGCTTCTTTCCAGTTTTTAACGGAAGATATTTCCTTTTTCACCATTGCCCTCTATGGGCTTCCAAATATCACTTTGCCAATTCCACAAGAACAGACTTAGCGACAGGCTTCTTGAAGGGAAAGATGTAACTCTGTGAGATGAATTAACAGAACACAAAGCAGTTTCTCAGAAAGTTTCTTTCCAGTTTTTAATGGAAGATATTTCCTTTTTCACCATAGCCCTCTATGGGCTTCCAAATATCACTTTGCCAATTCCACAAGAACAGTCTTAGAGAAAGGCTTCTTGAGGGAAAGCTGTAACTCTGTGAGATGAATTAACAGAACACAAAGCAGTTTCTCAGAAAGCTTCTTTCCAGTATTTCACGGAAGATATTTCGTTTTTCACCATGGCCCTCTAAGGGCTTCCAAATATCACTTTGCCAATTCCACAAGAACAGCATTAGCGAAAGGCTTCTTGAAGGGAAAGCTGTAACTCTGTGAGATGACTTAACAGAACACAAAGCAGTTTCTCAGAAAGCTTCTTTCCAGTTTTTAACGGAAGATATTTCCTTTTTCTCCATTGCCCTCTAAGGGCTTCCAAATATCACTTCGCCAATTCCACAAGAACAGACTTAGCGACAGTCTTCTTGAAGGGAAAGCTGTAACTCTGTGAAATGAATTAACAGAACACAAAGCAGTTTCTCAGAAAGCTTCTTTCCAGTTTTTAATGGAAGATATTTCCTTTTTCACCATAGCCCTCTATGGGCTTCCAAATATCACTTTGCCAATTCCACAAGAACAGCCTCAGTTAAAGGCTTCTTGAAGGGAAAGCTGTAACTCTGTGAGATGAAGTAACAGAACACAAAGCAGTTTCTCAGAAAGCTTCTTTCCAGTTTTTAACCGAGGATATTTCCTTTTTCACCATTGCCCTCTATGGGCTTCCAAATATCACTTTTCCAATTCCACAAGAACAGTCTTAGAGAAAGGCTTCTTGAGGGGAAAGCTGTAACTCTGTGAGATGAATTAACAGAACACAAAGCAGTTTCTCAGAAAGCTTCTTTCCAGTTTTTAATGGAAGATATTTCCTTTTTCACCATAGCCCTCTATGGGCTTCCAAATATCACTTTGCCAATTGCACAAGAACAGCATTAGCGAAAGGCTTCTTGATGGGAAAGCTGTAACTCTGTGAGATGAATTAACAGAACACAAAGCACTTTCTCAGAAAGCTTCTTCCAGTTTTTAAAGGAAGATATTTCCTTTTCACCATAGCCCTCTATGGGCTTCCAAATATCACTTTGCCAATTCCACAAGAACAGTCTTAGAGAAAGGCTTCTTGAGGTGAAAGCTGTAACTCTGTGAGATGAATTAACAGAACACAAAGCAGTTTCTCAGAAAGCTTCTTTCCAGTTTTTAACGAAGATATTTCCTTTTCACCATAGCCCTCTATGGGCTTCCAAATATCACTTTGCCAATTCCACAAGAACAGCCTTAGCGAAAGGCTTCTTGAAGGAAAGCTGTAACTCTGTGAGATGAATTAACAGAACACAAAGCAGTTTCTCAGAAAGCTTCTTTCCAGTTTTTAACGAAGATATTTCCTTTTCACCATAGCCCTCTATGGGCTTCCAAATATCACTTTGCCAATTCCACAAGAACAATCTTATAGAAAGGCTTCTTGAAGGAAAGCTGTAACTCTGTGAGATGAATTAACAGAACACAAAGCAGTTTCTCAAGCTTCTTTCCAGTTTTTAACGGAAGATATTTCCTTTTCACCATAGCCCTCTATGGGCTTCCAAATATCACTTTGCAATTCCACAAGAACAGCCTTAGCGAAAGGCTTCTTGAAGGAAAGATGTAACTCTGTGAGATGAATTATCAGAACACAAAGCAGTTTCTCAGAAAGCTTCTTTCCAGTTTTAAAGGAAGATATTTCCTTTTCACCATAGCCCTCTATGGGCTTCCAAATATCACTTTGCCAATTCCACAAGAACAGCCTTAGCGAAAGGCTTCTTGAAGGGAAAGATGTAACTCTGTGAGATGAATTAACAGAACACAAAGCAGTTTCTCAGAAAGCTTCTTTCCAGTATTTAACGGAAGATATTTCCTTTTTCACCATAGCCCTCTATGGGCTTCCAAATATCACTTTGCCAATTCCACAAGAACAGTCTTAGAGAAAGGCTTCTTGAGAGGAAAGCTGTAACTCTGTGAGATGAATTAACAGAACACAAAGCAGTTTCTCAGAAACCTTCTTTCCAGTATTTAACGGAAGATATTTCCTTTTTCACCATAGCCCTCTATGGGCTTCCAAATATCACTTTGCAAATTCCACAAGAACAATCTTAGAGAAAGGCTTCTTGAGGGAAAACGTGTAACTCTGTGAGATAAATTAACAGAACACAAAGCAGTTTCTCAGAAAGCTTCTTTCCAGTTTTTAATGGAAGATATTTCCTTTTTCACCATAGCCCACTATCGGCTTCCAAATATCACCTTGCCATTTCCACAAGAACAGTCTTAGAGAAAGGCTTCTTGAGGTGAAAGCTGTAACTCTGTGAGATGAATTAACAGAACACAAAGCAGTTTCCCAGAAAGCTGCTTTCCAGTTTTTAATGGAAGATATTTCCTTTTTCACCATAGCCCTCTACGGGCTTCCAAATATAAATTTGCCAATTCCACAAGAACAGTCTTAGAGAAAAACTTCTTGAGGGGAAAGCTGTAACTCTGTGAGATGAATTAACAGAACACAAAGCAGTTTCTCAGAAAGCTTCTTTCCGGTTTTTACGCGAAGATATTTCGTTTTTCACCATAGCCCTCTGAGGGCTTCCAAATATCACTTTCCCAATTCCACAAGAACAGCCTTAGCGAAAGGCTTCTTGAAGGGAAAGCTGTAACTCTGTGAGATGAATTAAGAGAACACAAAGCAGTTTCCCACAAAGCTTGTTTCCCGTTTTTAACGGAAGATATTTCCTTTTTCACCATTGCCCTCTATGGGCTTCCAAATATCACTTTGCCGATTCCACAAGAACAGACTTAGCGACAGACTTCCTGAAGGGAAAGATATAAATCTGTGAGATGAATTAACAGAACACAAAGCAGTTTCTCAGAAAGTTTCCTTCCAGTTTTTAATGGAAGATATTTCCTTTTTCACCATAGCCCTCTATGGGCTTCCAAATATCACTTTGCCAATTCCACAAGAACAGCATTAGCGAAAGGCTTCTTGATGGGAAAGATGTAACTCTGTGAGATGAATTAACAGAACACAAAGCAGTTTCTCAGAAAGCTTCTTTCCAGTTTTAACGGAAGATATTTCCTTTTTCACCATAGCCCTCTAGGGCTTCCAAATATCACTTTGCAAATTCCACAAGAACAATCTTAGAGAAAGGCTTCTTGAGGGAAAGCTGTAACTCTGTGAGATGAATTAACAGAACACAAAGCAGTTTCTCAGAAAGTTTCTTTCCAGTTTTAATGGAAGATATTTCCTTTTCACCATAGCCCTCTATGGGCTTCCAAATATCACTTTGCCAATTCCACAAGAACAGTCTTAGAGAAAGGCTTCTTGAGGGAAAGCTGTAACTCTGTGAGATGAATTAACAGAACACAAAGCAGTTTCTCAGAAAGCTTCTTTCCAGTATTTAACGGAAGATATTTCCTTTTCACCATAGCCCTCTAAGGGCTTCCAAATATCACTTTGCCAATTCCACAAGAACAGCCTTAGCGAAAGGCTTCTTGAAGGAAAGCTGTAACTCTGTGAGATGAATTAGCAGAACACAAAGCAGTTTCTCAGAAAGCTTCTTTCCAGTTTTAACGAAGATATTTCCTTTTCACCATTGCCCTCTATGGGCTTCCAAATATCACTTTGCAAATTCCACAAGAACAATCTTAGAGAAAGGCTTCTTGAAGGAAAGATGTAACTCTGTGAGATAAATTAACAGAACACAAAGCAGTTTCTCAGAAACCTTCTTTCCAGTTTTAACGGAAGATATTTCCTTTTCACCATAGCCCTATATGGGCTTCCAAATATCACTTTGCCAATTCCACAAGAACAGCCTTAGCGAAAGGCTTCTTGAAGGAAAGCTGTAACTCTGTGAGATGAATTAACAGAACACAAAGCAGTTTCTCAGAAAGTTTCTTTCCAGTTTTAACGGAAGATATTTCCTTTTCACCATTGCCCTCTATGGGCTTCCAAATATCACTTTGCCAATTCCAGAAGAACAGTCTTAGAGAGGGGCTTCTTGAGGTGAAAGCTGTAACTCTGTGAGATGAATTAACAGAACACAAAGCAGTTTCTCAGAAAGCTTATTTCCAGTTTTTAACCGAAGATATTTCCTTTTTCACCACAGCCCTCTATGGGCTTCCAAATATCACTTTGCCAATTCCACAAGAACAATCTTATAGAAAGGCTTCTTTAGGGGAAAGCTGTAACTCTGTGAGATGAATTAACAGAACACAAAGCAGTTTCTCAGAAAGCTTCTTTCCAGTATTTAACGGAAGGTATTTCCTTTTTCACCATAGCCCTCTATGGGCTTCCAAATATCACTTTGCCAATTCCACAAGAACAGCATTAGCAAAAGGCTTCTTGAAGGGAAAGATGTAACTCTGTGAGATGAATTAACAGAACACAAAGCAGTTTCTCAGAAAGCTTCTTTCCAGTATTTAACGGAAGATATTTCCTTTTTCACCATAGCCCTCTATGGGCTTCCAAATATCACTTTGCCAATTCCACAAGAACAGCCTTAGCGAAAGGCTTCTTGAAGGGAAAGATGTAACTCTGTGAGATGAATTAACAGAACACAAAGCAGTTTCTCAGAAAACTTCTTTCCAGTATTTAACGAAAGATATTTCCTTTTTCACCATAGCCCTCTATGGGCTTCCAAATATCACTTTGCCAATTCCACAAGAACAGCATTAGCGAAAGGCTTCTTGAAGGGAAAGATGTAACTCTGTGAGATGAATTAACAGAACACAAAGCAGTTTCTCAGAAAGCTTCTTTCCAGTTTTTAACGGAAGATATTTCCTTCTTCACCATTGCCCTCTATGGGCTTCCAAATATCACTTTGCCAATTCCACAAGAACAGACTTAGCGAGAGGCTTTCTGAAGGGAAAGATGTAACTCTGTGAGATGAATTTACAGAACACAAAGCAGTTTCTCAGAAAGCTTCTTTCCAGTTTTTAATGGAAGATATTTCCTTTTCACCATAGCCTCTATGGGCTTCCAAATATCACTTTGCCAATTCCACAAGAACAGTCTTAGAAAGGCTTCTTGAAGGAAAGCTGTAACTCTGTGAGATGAATTATCAGAACACAAAGCAGTTTCTCAGAGAGCTTCTTTCCAGTATTTAACAGAAGATATTTCCTTTTCACCATTGCCCTCTATGGGCTTCCAAATATCACTTTGCCAATTCCACAAGAACAGCCTTAGCGAAGGCTTCTTGAAGGAAAGCTGTAACTCTGTGAGATGAATTAACAGAACACAAAGCAGTTTCTCAGAAAGCTTCTTTCCAGTTTTTAAGGGAAGATATTTCCTTTTTCACCATAGCCCTCTATGGGCTTCCAAATATCACTTTGCCAATTCCACAAGAACAGTCTTAGAGAAAGGCTTCTTGAGGTGAAAGCTGTAACTCTGTGAGATGAATTAACAGAACACAAAGCAGTTTCTCAGAAAGCTTCTTTCCAGTTTTTAACGGAAGATATTTCCTTTTTCACCATAGCCCTCTAAGGGCTTCCAAATATCACTTTGCGAATTCCACAAGAACAGTCTTAGAGAAAGGCTTCTTGAGGTGAAAGTTGTAACTCTGTGAGATGAATTAACAGAACACAAAGCAGTTTCTCAGAAAGCTTCTTTCCAGTTTTTAACGGAAGATATTTCCTTTTTTACCCTAGCCCTTTATGGGCTTCCTAATATCAGTTTGCCAATTCCACAAGAACAGCCTTAGCGAAAGGCTTTGAAGGAAAAGCTGTAACTCTGTGAGATGAAGTAACAGAACACAAAGCAGTTCCTCAGAAAGCTTCTTTCCAGTTTTTAACGGAAGATATTTCCTTTTTCACCATTGCCCTCTATGGCTTAAAAATATCACTTTGCCAATTCCACAAGAACAGCCTTAGCGAAAGGCTTCTTGAAGGGAAAGATGTAACTCTGTGAGATGAATTAACAGAACACAAAGCAGTTTCTCAGAAAGCTTCTTTCCAGTTTTTAATGGAAGATATTTCCTTTTTCACCATAGCCCTCTATGGGCTTCCAAATATCACTTTGGCAATTCCACAAGAACAGTCTTAGAGAAAGGCTTCTTGAGGAACGCTGTAACTCTGTGAGATGAAGTAACAGAACACAAAGCAGTTTCTCAGAAAGCTTCTTTCCAGTATTTAACGGAAGATATTTCCTTTTTCACCATAGCCCTCTATGGGCTTCCAAATATCACTTTGCAAATTCCACAAGAACAGTCTTAGAGAAAGGCTTCTTGAGGTGAAAGCTGTAACTCTGTGAGATGAATTAACAGAACACAAAGCAGTTTCTCAGAAAGCTTCTTTCCAGTTTTAACGGAAGATATTTCCTTTTCACCATTGCCCTCTATGGGCTTCCAAATATCACTTTGCCAATTCCACAAGAACAGCCTTAGCGAAAGGCTTCTTGAAGGAAAGCTGTAACTCTGTGAGATGAAGTAACAGAACACAAAGCAGTTTCTCAGAAAGCTTCTTTCCAGTTCTTAACGGAAGATATTTCCTTTTCACCATTGCCCTCTATGGGCTTCCAAATATCACTTTGCCAATTCCACAAGAACAGACTTAGCGACAGGCTTCTTGAAGGGAAAGATGTAACTCTGTGAGATGAATTAACGGAACACAAAGCAGTTTCTCAGAAAGCTTCTTTCCAGTTTTTAATGGAAGATATTTCCTTTTTCACCATAGCCCTCTATGGGCTTCCAAATATCACTTTGCCAATTCCACAAGAACAGTCTTAGAAAGGCTTCTTGAGGGAAAGCTGTAACTCTGTGAGATGAATTAACAGAACACAAAGCAGTTTCTCAGAAAGCTTCTTTCCAGTTTTAACGGAAGATATTTCCTTTTCACCATAGCCCTCTATGGGCTTCCAAATATCACTTTGCCAATTCCACAAGAACAGCCTTAGCGAAAGGCTTCTTGAAGGAAAGATGTAACTCTGTGAGATGAATTAACAGAACACAAAGCAGTTTCTCAGAAAGCTTCTTTCCAGTTTTTAATGGAAGATATTTCCTTTTCACCATAGCCCTCTATGGGCTTCCAAATATCACTTTGCCAATTCCACAAGAACAGTCTTAGAAAGGCTTCTTGAGGGAAAGCTGTAACTCTGTGAGATGAATTAACAGAACACAAGGCAGTTTCTCAGAAAGCTTCTTTCCAATATTTAACGGAAGATATTTCCTTTTCCACCATAGCCCTCTATGGGCTTCCAAATATCACTTTGCCAATTCCACAAGAACAGCCTTAGCGAAAGGCTTCTTGAAGGAAAGCTGTAACTCTGTGAGATGAATTAACAGAACACAAAGCAGTTTCTCAGAAAGCTTCTTTCCAGTTTTTAACGGAAGATATTTCCTTTTTCACCATTGCCCTCTATGGGCTTCCAAATATCACTTTGCCAATTCCACAAGAACAGACCTAGCGACAGGCTTCTTGAATGAAATATGTATCTCTGTGAGATGAATTAACAGAACACAAAGCAGTTTCTCAGAAAGCTTCTTTCCAGTATTTAACGGAAGATATTTCCTTTTCACCATAGCCCTCTATGGGCTTCCAAATATCACTTTGCCAATTCCACAAGAACAGTCTTAGAGAAAGGCTTCTTGAGGGGAAAGCTGTAACTCTGAGAGATGAAGTAACAGAACACAAAGCAGTTTCTCAGAAAGCTTCTTTCCAGTATTTAACGGAAGATATTTCCTTTTCACCAGAGCCCCTATGGGCTTCCAAATATCACTTTGCCAATTCCACAAGAACAGTCTTAGAGAAAGGCTTCTTGAGGTGAAAGCTGTAACTCTGTGAGGTGAATTAACAGAACACAAAGCAGTTTCTCAGAAAGCTTCTTTCCAGTATTTAACGGAAGATATTTCCTTTTCACCATAGCCCTCTATGGGCTTCCAAATATCACTTTGCCAATTCCACAAGAACAGTCTTAGAAAGGCTTCTTGAAGGAAAGCTGTAACTCTGTGAGATGAATTATCAGAACACAAAGCAGTTTCTCAGAAAGCTTCTTTCCAGTATTTAACGGAAGATATTTCCTTTTCACCATTGCCCTCTATGGGCTTCCAAATATCACTTTGCCAATTCCACAAGAACAGCCTTAGCGAAAGGCTTCTTGAGGTGAAAGCTGTAACTCTGTGAGATGAATTAACAGAACACAAAGCAGTTTCTCAGAAAGCTTCTTTCCAGTTTTAAAGGAAGATATTTCCTTTTACACCATAGCCCTCTATGGGCTTCCAAATATCACTTTGCCAATTCCACAAGAACAGTCTTAGAGAAAGGCTTCTTGAGGTGAAAGCTGTAACTCTGTGAGATGAATTAACAGAACACAAAGCAGTTTCTCAGAAAGCTTCTTTCCAGTTTTTAACGGAAGATATTTCCTTTTTCACCGTTGCCCTCTATGGGCTTCCAAATATCACTTTGCAAATTCCGCAAGAACAGTCTTAGAGAAAGGCTTCTTGAGGTGAAAGATGAAACACCGTGAGATGAATTAACAGAACACAAAGCAGTTTCTCAGAAAGCTTCTTTCCAGTTTTTAACCGAGGATATTTCCTTTTTCACCATTGCCCTCTATGGGCTTTCAAATATCACTTTTCCAATTCCACAAGAACAGTCTTAGAGAAAGGCTTCTTGAGGGGAAAGCTGTAACTCTGTGAGATGAATTAACAGAACACAAAGCATTTCCTCAGAAAGCTTCTTTCCAGTTTCTAACGGAAGATATTTCCTTTTTCACCATAGCCCTGTACGGGCTTCCAAATATCACTTTGGCAATTCCACAAGAACAGCATTAGCGAAAGGCTTCTTGAAGGGAAGGATGTAACTCTGTGAGTTGAATTATCAGAACACAAAGCAGTTTCTCAGAAAGCTTCTTTCCAGTTTTTAACGGAAGATATTTCCTTTTTAACCATTGCCCTCTATGGGCTTCCAAATATCACTTTGCAAATTCCACAAGAACAGACGTAGCGACAGGCTTCTTGAAGGGAAAGATGTAACTCTGTGAGATGAATTAACAGAACACAAAGCAGTTTCTCAGAAAGCTTCTTTCCAGTTTCTAACGCAAGATATTTCCTTTTTCACTATAGCCATCTATGGGCTTCCAAATATCACTTTGCCAATTCCACAAGAACAGCCGTAGCGAAAGGCTTCTTGAAGGGAAAGCTGTAACTCTGTGAGATGAATTAACAGAACACAAAGCAGTGTCTCAGAAAGCTTCTTTCCAGTTTTTAACCGAAGATTTTTCTTTTGTCACCATAGCCCTCTAGGGGTTCCAAATATCACTTTGCCAATTCCACAAGAACATACGTAGCGACAGGCTTCTTGAAAGGAAAGATGTAACACTGTGAGTTGAATTATCAGAACACAAAGCAGTTTCTCAGAAAGCTTCTTTCCAGTTTTTAACGGAAGATATTTCCTTTTTCACCATAACCCTCTATGGGCTTCCAAATATCACTTTGCCAATTCCACAAGAACGATCTTAGCGAAAGGCTTCTTCAAGGGAAAGATGTAAATCTGTGAGATGAATTAACAGAACACAAAGCAGTTTCTCAGAAAGCTTCTTTCCAGTTTTTAACGGAAGATATTTCCTTTTTCACCGTTGCCCTCTATGGGCTTCCAAATATCACTTTGCCAATTCCACAAGAACAGACTTAGCGACAGGCTTCTTGTAGGGAAAGCTGTAACTCTGTGAGGTGAATTAACAGAACACAAAGCAGTTTCTCAGAAAGCTTCTTTCCAGTTTTTAATGGAAGATATTTCCTTTTTCACCATAGCCCTCTATGGGCTTCCAAATATCACTTTGCCAATTCCACAAGAACAGCCTTAGCGAAAGATTTCTTGAAGGGAGAGATTTAACTCTGTGAGATGAATTAACAGAACAGAAAGCAGTTTCTCAGAAAGCTTCTTTCCAGTTTTTAACGGAAGATATTTCCTTTTTCACCATAGCCCTCTATGGGCTTCCAAATATCACTTTGCCAGTTCCACCAGAACAGCCTTAGTGAAAGGCTTCTTGAAGGGAAAGATGTAACTCCATGAGATGAATTAACAGAACAGAAAGCAGTTTCTCAGAAAGCTTCCTTCCAGTTTCTAAAGGAAGATATTTCCTTTTTCACCATTGCCCTCTATGGGCTTCCAAATATCACTTTGCCAATTCCACAAGAACAGACTTAGCGAGACGCTTCTTGAAGGGAAAGATGTAACTCTGTGAGATGAATTAACAGAACACAAAGCAGTTTCTCAGAAAGCTTCTTTCCAGTTTTTAACCGAGTATATTTCCTTTTTCACCATTGCCCTCTATGAGCTTCCAAATATCACTTTTCCAATTCCACAAGAACAGTCTTAGAGAAAGGCTTCTTGAGGGGAAAGCTGTAACTCTGTGAGATGAATTAACAGAACACAAAGCAGTTTCTCAGAAAGCTTCTTTCCAGTTTTTAAAGGAAGATATTTCCTTTTTCACCATAGCCCTCTATGGGCTTCCAAATATCACCATGCCATTTCCACAAGAACAGTCTTAGAGAAAGGCTTCTTGAGGTGAAAGCTGTAACTCTGTGAGATGAATTAACAGAACACAAAGCAGTTTCTCAGAAAGCTTCTTTCCGGTTTTTAACCGAAGATATTTCCTTTTTCACCTTAGCCCTCTATGGGCTTCCAAATATCACTTTGCCAATTCCACAAGAACAGCCTTAGCGAAAGGCTTCTTGAAGTGAAATATGTAACTCTGTGAGATGAAGTAACAGAACACAAAGCAGTTTCTCAGAAAGCTTCTTTCCAGTTTTTAACGGAAGATATTTCCTTTTTCACCATTGCCTCTATGGGCTTCCAAATATCACTTTGCAAATTCCACAAGAACAGACGTAGCGACAGGCTTCTTGAAGGGAAAGATGTAACTCTGTGAGATGAATTAACAGAACACAAAGCAGTTTCTCAGAAAGCTTCTTTCCAGTTTTTAACCGAAGATACTTCCTTTTTCACCATAGTCCACTATCGGCTTCCAAATATCACCTTGCCATTTCCACAAGAACAGTCTTAGAGAAAGGCTTCTTGAGGTGAAAGCTGTAACTCTGTGAGATGAATTAACAGAACACAAAGCAGTTTCCCAGAAAGCTGCTTTCCAGTTTTTAATGGAAGATATTTCCTTTTTCACCATAGCCCTCTAGGGGCTTCCAAATATAAATTTGCCAATTCCACAAGAACAGTCTTAGAGAAAGGCTTCTTGAGGGGAAAGCTGTAACTCTGTGAGATGAATTAACAGAACACAAAGCAGTTTCTCAGAAAGCTTCTTTCCAGTTTTTAACGGAAGATATTTCGTTTTTCACCATAGCCCCCTAAGGGCTTCCAAATATCACTTTGCCAATTCCACAAGAACAGCCTTAGCGAAAGGCTTCTTGAAGGGAAAGCTGTAACTCTGTGAGATGAATTAACAGAACACAAAGCAGTTTCTCAGAAAGCTTCTTTCCAGTTTTTAACGGAAGATATTTCCTTTTTCACCATTGCCCTCTATGGGCTTCCAAATATCACTTTGCAAATTCCACAAGAACAGACGTAGCGACAGGCTTCTTGAAGGGAAAGATGTAACACTGTGAGATTAATTAACAGAACACAAAGCAGTTTCTCAGAAAGCTTCTTTCCAGTTTTAAACCGAAGATACTTCCTTTTTCACCATAGCCCTCTATGGGCTTCCAAATATCACATTGCCAATTCCATAAGAACAGTCTTAGAGAAAGGCTTCTTGAGGGGAAAGTTGTAACTCTGTGAGATGAAGTAACAGAACACAAGGCAGTTTCTCAGAAAGTTTCTTTCCAGTATTTAACGGAAGATATTTCCTTTTTCACCGGAGCCCCCTATGGGCTTCCAAATATCACTTTGCAACTTCCACAAGAACGGTCTTAGAGAAAGACTTCTTGAGGTGAAAGCTGTAACTCTGTGAGTTGAATTAACAGACCACAAAGCAGTTTCTCAGAAAGCTTCTCTCCAATTTTTAACGGAAGATATTTCCTTTTTCACCATAGCCCTCTATGGGTTTCCAAATATCACATTGCCAATTCTACAATAACAGTCTTAGAGAAAGGCTTCTTGAAGGGAAAGCTGTAACTCTGTGAGATGAATTAGCAGAACACAAAGCAGTTTCTCAGAGAGCTTCTTTCCAGTATTTAAGAGAAGATATTTCCTTTTTCACCATTGCCTCTATGGGCTTCCAAATATCACTTTGCCAATTCCACAAGAACAGCCTTAGAAAGGCTTCTTGAAGTGAAAGCTGTAACTCTGTGAGATGAATTAACAGAACACAAAGCAGTTTCTCAGAAAGCTTCTTTCCAGTTTTTAAGGAAGATATTTCCTTTTTCACCATAGCCCTCTATGGGCTTCCAAATATCACTTTGCCAATTCCACAAGAACAGTCTTAGAGAAAGGCTTCTTGAGGTGAAAGCTGTAACTCTGTGAGATGAATTAACAGAACACAAAGCAGTTTCTCAGAAAGCTTCTTTCCAGTTTTTAACGGAAGATATTTCCTTTTTCACCATAGCCCTCTATGGGCTTCCAAATATCACTTTGCGAATTCCACAAGAACAGTCTTAGAGAAAGGCTTCTTGAGGTGAAAGTTGTAAGTCTGTGAGATGAATTAACAGAACACAAAGCAGTTTCTCAGAAAGCTTCTTTCCAGTTTTTAACGGAAGATATTTCCTTTTTCACCATAGCCCTCTATGGGCTTCCAAATATCACTTTGCCAATTCCAGAAGAACAGCCTTAGGGAAAGGCTTATTGAAGGGAAAGATGTAACTCTGTGAGATGAATTATCGGAACACAAAGCACTTTCTCAGAAAACGTCTTTCCAGTTTTTAAAGGAAGATATTTCCTTTTTCACCATAGCATTCTATGGCCTTCCATATATCACCTTGCCAATTCCACAAGAACAGACTTAGAGAAAGGCTTCTTGAGGTGAAAGTTGTAACTCTGTGAGATGAATTAACAGAACACAAAGCACTTTCTCAGAAAGCTTCTTTCCAGTTTTTAACGGAAGATATTTCCTTCTTCACCATTGCCCTCTATGGGCTTCCAAATATCACTTTGCCAATTCCACAAAAACAGACTTAGCGACAGGCTTCTTGAAGGGAAAGATGTAAATCTGTGAGATGAATTAACGGAACACAAAGCAGTTTCTCAGAAAGCTTCTTTCCAGTTTTTAATGGAAGATATTTCCTTTTTCACCATAGCCCTCTAAGGGCTTCCAAATATCACTTTGCAACTTCCACAAGAACAGTCTTAGAGAAAGGCTTCTTGAGGTGAAAGTTGTAACTCTGTGAGATGAATTAACAGAACACAAAGCAGTTTCTCAGAAAGCTTCTTTCCAGTTTTTAACGGAAGATATTTCCTTCTTCACCATTGCCCTCTATGGGCTTCCAAATATCACTTTGCCAATTCCACAAGAACAGCCTTAGCGAAAGGCTTATTGAAGGGAAAGATGTAACTCTGTGAGATGAATTAACAGAACACAAAGCAGTTTCTCAGAAAGCTTCTTTCCAGTTTTTAATGGAAGATATTTCCTTTTTCACCATAGCCCTCTAAGGGCTTCCAAATATCACTTTGCAACTTCCACAAGAACAGTCTTAGATAAAGGCTTCTTGAGGCGAAACCTGTAACACTGTGAGATCAATTAACAGAACACAAAGCAGTTTCTCAGAAAACTTCTTTCCAGTTTTTAACGGAAGATATTTCCTTTTTCACCATAGCCCTCTATGGGCTTCCAAATATCACTTTGCCAATTCCACAAGAACAGCCTTAGCGATAGGCTTCTTGAAGGTAAAGATGTAACTCTGTCAGATGAATTATCAGAACACAAAGCAGTTTCTCAGAAAGCTTCTTTCCAGTTTTTAAAGAAAGATATTTCC
This sequence comes from Erythrocebus patas, assembly GCA_023783455.1. NCBI lineage: Eukaryota > Metazoa > Chordata > Mammalia > Primates > Cercopithecidae > Erythrocebus > Erythrocebus patas. The sequence continues at coordinate 30,782 of JAKFHT010000651.1, read as the reverse complement.
TTTTTCACCATAGCCCTCTATGGCCTTCCAAATATGACTTTACCAATTCCACAAGAACAGTCTTAGAGAAAGGCTTCTTGAGGTGAAAGTTGTAACTCTGTGAGATGAATTAACAGAACACAAAGCAGTTTCTCAGAAAGCTTCTTTCCAGTTTTTAAAGGTAGATATTTCCTTTTTCACCATTGCCCTCTATGGGCTTCCAACTACCACTTTGCCAATTCCACAAGAACAGCCTTAGCTAAAGGTTTCTTGAAGGGAAAGCTGTAACTCTGTGAGATGAATTAACAGAACACAACGAAGTTTCTCCGCAAGCTTCTTTCCAGTTTTTAATGGAAGATATTTCCTTTTTCACCATAGCCCTCTATGGGCTTCCAAATGTCACTTTGCAAATTACACAAGAACAGTCTTAGAGAAAGGCTTCTTGAGGAGAAAGCTGTAACTCTGTGAGATGACTTAACAGAACACAAAGCAGTTTCTCAGAAAGCTTCTTTCCAGTTTTTAACGCAAGATATTTCCTTTTCACCATAGCCCTCTATGGGCTTCCAAATATCACTTTGCCAATTCCACAAGAACAGCCTTAGGAAAGGCTTCTTGAGGTGAAAGTTGTAACTCTGTGAGATGAATTAACAGAACACAAAGCAGTTTCTCAGAAAGCTTCTTTCCAGTTTTAAGGAAGATATTTCCTTTTCACCATAGCCCTCTATGGGCTTCCAAATATGACTTTACCAATTCCACAAGAACAGCCTTAGCGAAAGGCTTCTTGAAGGAAAGCTGTAACTCTGTGAGATGAATTAACAGAACACAAAGCAGTTTCTCAAGCTTCTTTCCAGTTTTAATGGAAGATATTTCCTTTTCACCATAGCCCTCTATGGGCTTCCAAATATCACTTTGCAATTCCACAAGAACAGTCTTAGAAAGGCTTCTTGAGGAGAAAGCTGTAACTCTGTGAGATGAATTAACAGAACACAAAGCAGTTTCTCAGAAAGCTTCTTTCCAGTTTTTAACGGAAGATATTTCCTTTTCACCATAGCCCTCTATGGGCTTCCAAATATCACTTTGCCAATTCCACAAGAACAGCCTTAGGGAAAGGCTTCTTGAAGGGAAGGCTGTAACTCTGTGAGATGAATTAACAGAACACAAAGCAGTTTCTCAGAAAGCTTCTTTCCAGTTTTTAACGGAAGATATTTCCTTTTTCACCATTGCCCTCTATGGGCTTCCAAATATCACTTTGCCAATTCCACAAGAACAGACGTAGCGACAGGCTTCTTGAAAGGAAAGATGTAACTCTGTGAGTTGAATTATCAGAACACAAAGCAGTTTCTCACAAAGCTTCTTTCCAGTTTTTAAAGGAAGATATTTCCTTTTTCACCATAGCCCTCTATGGGCTTCCAAATATCACTTTGCCAATTCCACAAGAACAGACTTAGCGACAGGCTTCTTGAAGGGAAAGCTGTAACTCAGTGAGGTAAATTAACAGAACACAAAGCAGTTTCTCAGAAAGCTTCTTTCCAGTTTTTAACGGAAGATATTTCCTTTTTCACCATAGCCCTCTATGGGCTTGCAAATATCACTTTGCCAGTTCCACAAGAACAGCCTTAGTGAAAGGCTTCTTGAAGGGAAAGATGTAACTCCATGAGATGAATTAACAGAACAGAAAGCAGTTTCTCAGAAAGCTTCCTTCCAGTATCTAAAGGAAGATATTTCCTTTGTCACCATTGCCCTCTATGGGCTTCCAAATATCACTTCGCCAATTCCACAAGAACAGACTTAGCGAGACGCTTCTTGAAGGGAAAGATGTAACTCTGTGAGATGAATTAACAAAACACAAAGGAGTTTCTCAGAAAGCTTCTTTCCAGTTTTTAACGGAAGATATTTCCTTTTTCACCATAGCCCTCTATGGGCTTCCAAATATCACTTTGCCAGCTCCAGAATCACAGCCTTAGCGAAAGGCTTATTGAAGGGAAAGATGTAACTCTGTGAGATGAATTATCAGAACACAAAGCAATTTCTCAGAAAACTTCTTTCCAATTTTTAACGGAAGATATTTCCTTCTTCACCATTGCCCTCTATGGGCTTACAAATATCACTTTGTCAATTCCACAAGAACAGACTTAGCGACAGGCTTCTTGAGGGAAACATGTAACTCTGTGAGATGAATTTACAGAACACAAAGCAGTTTCTCAGAAAGCTTCTTTCCAGTTTTTAATGGAAGATATTTCCTTTTTCACCCTAGCCCTCTATGGGCTTCCAAATATCACATAGCCAATTCTACAATAACAGTCTTAGAGAAAGGCTTCTTGAAGGGAAAGCTGTAACTCTGTGAGATGAATTAGCAGAACACAAAGCAGTTTCTCAGAGAGCTTCTATCCAGTATTTAAGAGAAGATATTTCCTTTTTCACCATTGCCCTCTATGGGCTTCCAAATATCACTTTGCCAATTCCACAAGAAGAGCATTAGCGAAAGGCTTCTTGAAGTGAAAGCTGTAACACTCTGAGATGAATTAACAGAACACAAAGCAGTTTCTCATAAAGCTTCTTTCCAGTTTTTAAAGGAAGATATTTCCTTCTTCACCATAGCCCTCTATGGGCTTCCAAATATCACTTTACCAATTCCACAAGAACAGTCTTAGAGAAAGGCTTCTTGAGGTGAAAGCTGTAACTCTGTGAGATGAATTAACAGAACACAAAGCAGTTTCTCAGAAAGCTTCTTTCCAGTTTTAAAGGAAGATATTTCCTTTTCACCATAGCCCTCTATGGGCTTCCAAATATCACTTTACCAATTCCACAAGAACAGTCTTAGAGAAAGGCTTCTTGAGGTGAAAGCTGTAACTCTGTGAGATGAATTAACAGAACACAAAGCAGTTTCTCAGAAAGCTTCTTTCCAGTTTTTAACGGAAGATATTTCCTTTTTCACCATAGCCCTCTATGGGCTTCCAAATATCACTTTGCCAATTCCACAAGAACAGCCTTAGCGAAAGGCTTCTTGAAGGGAAAGCTGTAACTCTGTGAGATGAATTAACAGAACACAATGAGGTTTCTCAAGCTTCTTTCCAGTTTTTAATGGAAGATATTTCCTTTTTCACCATAGCCCTCTATGGGCTTCCAAATGTCACTTTGCAAACTACACAAGAACAGTCTTAGAGAAAGGCTTCTTGAGGGGAAAGCTGTAACTCTGTGAGATGAATTAGCGGAACACAAAGCAGTTTCTCAGAAAGCTTCTTTCCAGTATTTTACGGAAGATATTTCCTTTTTCACCATAGCCCTCTATGGGCTTCCAAATATCACTTTGCCAATTCCACAAGAACAGCCTTAGCGAAAGACTTCCTGAAGGGAAAGCTGTAACTCTGTGAGAAGAATTAACAGAACACAAAGCAGTTTGTCAAAAAGCTTCTTTCCAGTTTTTAACGGAAGATATTTCCTTTTCACCATTGCCCTCTATGGGCTTCCAAATATCACTTTGCTAATTCCACAAGAACAATCTTAGAGAAAGGCTTCTTGAGGGGAAACGTGTAACTCTGTGAGATAAATTAACAGAACACAAACCATTTTCTCAGAAAGCTTCTTTCCAGTTTTTAACGGAGGATATTTCCTTTTTCACCATAGCCCTATATGGGCTTCCAAATATCACTTTGCCAATTCCACAAGAACAGCCTTAGCGAAAGGCTTATTGAAGGGAAAGATTTAACTCTGTGGGATGAATTAACAGAACACAAAGCAGTTTCTCAGAAACCTTCTTTCCAGTTTTTAACTGAAGATATTTCCTTTTTCACCATAGCCCTCTAACGGCTTCCAAATATCACTTTGCCAATTCCACAAGAACAGTCTTAGAAAAAGGCTTCTTGAGGGGAAAGCTGTAACTCTGTGAGATGAAGTAACAGAACACAAAGGAGTTTCTCAGAGAGCTTCTTTCCAGTATTTAGCGGAAGATATTTCCCTTTCCACCAGAGCCCCCTATGGGCTTCCAAATATCACTTTGAAACTTCCACAATAACAGTCTTAGAGAAAGACTTCTTGAGGTGAAAGCTGTAACTCTGTGAGATGAATTAACAGACCACAAAGCAGTCTCTCAGAAAGCTTCTTTCCAGTATTTAACGGAAGATATTTCCTTTTTCACCATAGCCCTCTATGGGCTTCCAAATATCACTTTGCCAATTCCACAAGAACAATCTTAGAGAAAGGCTTCTTGAAGGAAAGATGTAAATCTGTGAGATGAATTAACAGAACACAAAGCAGTTTCTCAGAAAGCTTCTTTCCAGTTTTTAACGGAAGATATTTCCTTTTCACCATAGCCCTATGGGCTTCCAAATATCACTTTGCCAATTCCACAAGAACGATCTTAGCGAAAGGCTTCTTGAAGGGAAAGATGTAACTCTGTGAGATGAATTAGCAGAACACAAAGCAGTTTCTCAGAAAGCTTCTTTCCAGTTTATAATGGAAGATATGTCCTTTTTCCCCATAGCCCTCTATGGGCTTCCAAATATCACTTTGCAAATTCCACAAGAACAGTCTTAGAGAAGGCTTCTTGAAGGAAAGATGTAACTCTGTGAGATGAATTAACAGAACACAAAGCAGTTTCTCAGAAAGCTTCTTTCCAGTTTTTAATGGAAGATATTTCCTTTTTCACCATAGCCCTCTATGGGCTTCCAAATATCACTTTGCCAATTCCACAAGAACAGTCTTAGAGAAAGGCTTCTTGAGGGGAAAGCTGTAACTCTGTGAGATGAATTGACAGAACACAGAGCAGTTTCTCAGAAAGCTTCTTTCCAGTTTTTAATGGAAGATATTTCCTTTTTCACCATAGCCCTCTATGGGCTTCCAAATATCACTTTGCCAATTCCACAAGAACGACCTTAGGGAAAGGCTTCTTCAAGGGAAAGCTGTAACTCTGTGATATGAAGTAACAGAACACAAAGCAGTTTCTCAGAAAGCTTCTTTCCAGTATTTAACGGAAGATATTTCCTTTTTCACCATAGCCCTCTATGGGCTTCCAAATATCACTTTGCCAATTCCACAAGAACAGCATTAGAGAAAGGCTTCTTGAAGGGAAAGATGTAACTCTGTGAGATGAATTAACAGAACACAAAGCAGTTTCTCAGAAAGCTTCTTTCCAGTTTTTAACGGAAGATATTTCCTTTTCACCATAGCCCTCTATGGGCTTCCAAATATCACTTTGCCAATTCCACAAGAACAATCTTAGAGAAAGGCTTCTTGAGGTGAAAGCTGTAACTCTGTGAGATGAATTAACAGAACACAAAGCAGTTTCTCAGAAAGCTTCTTTCCAGTTTTTAACCGAAGATATTTCCTTTTCACCATAGCCCTCTATGGGCTTCCAAATATCACTTTGCCAATTCCACAAGAACAGTCTTAGCGAAAGGCTTCTTGAAGGAAAGATGTAAATCTGTGAGATGAATTAACAGAACACAAAGCAGTTTCTCAGAAAGCTTCTTTCCAGTTTTAACGGAAGATATTTCCTTTTCACCATTGCCCTCTATGGGCTTCCAAATATCACTTTGCCAATTCCACAAGAACAATCTTAGAGAAAGGCTTCTTGAAGGAAAGATGTAACTCTGTGAGATGAATTAACAGAACACAAAGCAGTTTCTCAGAAAGCTTCTTTCCAGTTTTTAATGGAAGATATTTCCTTTTCACCATAGCCCTCTATGGGCTTCCAAATATCACTTTGCAAATTCCACAAGAACAGTCTTAGAGAAAGGCTTCTTGAAGGAAAGATGTAACTCTGTGAGATGAATTAACAGAACACAAAGCAGTTTCTCAGAAAGCTTCTTTCCAGTTTTTAATGGAAGATATTTCCTTTTCACCATAGCCTCTATGGGCTTCCAAATATCACTTTGCCAATTCCACAAGAACAGTCTTAGAGAAAGGCTTCTTGAGGAAAGATGTAACTCTGTGAGATGAATTATCAGAACACAAAGCAGTTTCTCAGAAAGCTTCTTTCCAGTTTTTAATGGAAGATATTTCCTTTTCACCATAGCCCTCTATGGGCTTCCAAATATCACTTTGCAAATTCCACAAGAACAGTCTTAGAGAAAGGCTTCTTGAAGGAAAGATGTAACTCTGTGAGATGAATTAACAGAACACAAAGCAGTTTCTCAGAAAGCTTCTTTCCAGTTTTTAATGGAAGATATTTCCTTTTCACCATAGCCCTCTATGGGCTTCCAAATATCACTTTGCCAATTCCACAAGAACAGTCTTAGAGAAAGGCTTCTTGAGGAAAGCTGTAACTCTGTGAGATGAATTAACAGAACACAAAGCAGTTTCTCAGAAAGCTTCTTTCCAGTTTTTAATGGAAGATATTTCCTTTTCACCATTGCCCTCTATGGGCTTCCAAATATCACTTTGCCAATTCCACAAGAACAGCCTTAGCGAAAGGCTTCTTGAAGGTAAAGCTGTAACTCTGTGAGATGAATTAACAGAACACAAAGCAGTTTCTCAGAAAGCTTCTTTCCAGTATTTAACGGAAGATATTTCCTTTTCCACCATAGCCCTCTATGGGCTTCCAAATATCACTTTGCCAATTCCACAAGAACAGCATTAGCGAAAGGCTTCTTGAAGGGAAAGATGTAACTCTGTGAGATGAATTAACAGAACACAAAGCAGTTTCTCAGAAAGCTTCTTTCCAGTATTTAACGGAAGATATTTCCTTTTTCACCATAGCCCTCTATGGGCTTCCAAATATCACTTTGCCAATTCCACAAGAACAGTCTTAGAGAAAGGCTTCTTGAGGTGAAAGCTGTAACTCTGTGAGATGAATTAACAGAACACAAAGCAGTTTCTCAGAAAGCTTCTTTCCAGTTTTTAACCGAAGATATTTCCTTTTTCACCATAGCCCTCTATGGGCTTCCAAATATCACTTTGCCAATTCCACAAGAACAGCCTTAGCGAAAGGCTTCTTGAAGGAAAGATGTAACTCTGTGAGATGAATTAACAGAACACAAAGCAGTTTCTCAGAAAGCTTCTTTCCAGTTTTAACGGAAGATATTTCCTTTTCACCATAGCCCTCTATAGGCTTCCAAATATCACTTTGCCAATTGCACAAGAACAATCTTATAGAAAGGCTTCTTGAAGGAAAAGCTGTAACTCTGTGAGATGAATTAACAGAACACAAAGCAGTTTCTCAGAAAGCTTCTTTCCAGTATTTAACGGAAGATATTTCCTTTTTCACCATAGCCCTCTATGGGCTTCCAAATATCACTTTGCCAATTCCACAAGAACAGCATTAGCAAAAGGCTTCTTGAAGGGAAAGATGTAACTCTGTGAGATGAATTAACAGAACACAAAGCAGTTTCTCAGAAAGCTTCTTCCCAGTATTTAACGGAAGATATTTCCTTTTCACCATAGCCCTCTATGGGCTTCCAAATATCACTTTGCCAATTCCACAAGAACAGCCTTAGCGAAAGGCTTCTTGAAGGAAAGATGTAACTCTGTGAGATGAATTAACAGAACACAAAGCAGTTTCTCAGAAAACTTCTTTCCAGTTTTAACGAAGATATTTCCTTTTCACCATAGCCCTCTATGGGCTTCCAAATATCACTTTGCCAATTCCACAAGAACAGCATTAGCGAAAGGCTTCTTGAAGGAAAGATGTAACTCTGAGATGAATTAACAGAACACAAAGCAGTTTCTCAGAAAGCTTCTTTCCAGTTTTAACGGAAGATATTTCCTTTTCACCATTGCCCTCTATGGGCTTCCAAATATCACTTTGCCAATTCCACAAGAACAGACTTAGCGACAGGCTTCTTGAAGGAAAGATGTAACTCTGTGAGATGAATTAACAGAACACAAAGCAGTTTCTCAGAAAGCTTCTTTCCAGTTTTTAATGGAAGATATTTCCTTTTCACCATAGCCCTCTATGGGCTTCCAAATATCACTTTTCCAATTCCACAAGAACAGCCTTAGAGAAAGGCTTCTTGAGGGAAAGCTGTAACTCTGTGAGATGAATTAACAGAACACAAAGCAGTTTCTCAGAAAGCTTCTTTCCAGTTTTTAATGGAAGATATTTCCTTTTCACCATAGCCCTCTATGGGCTTCCAAATATCACTTTTCCAATTCCACAAGAACAGCCTTAGCGAAAGGCTTCTTGAAGGAAAGCTGTAACTCTGTGAGATGAATTAACAGAACACAAAGCAGTTTCTCAGAAAGCTTCTTTCCAGTATTTAACGGAAGATATTTCCTTTTCACCATAGCCCTCTATGGGCTTCCAAATATCACTTTGCCAATTCCACAAGAACAGACTTAGCGACAGGCTTCTTGAAGGAAAGATGTAACTCTGTGAGATGAATTAACAGAACACAAAGCAGTTTCTCAGAAAGCTTCTTTCCAGTTTTAACGGAAGATATTTCCTTTTCACCATAGCCCTCTATGGGCTTCCAAATATCACTTTGCCAATTCCACAAGAACAGACTTAGCGACAGGCTTCTTGAAGGAAAGATGTAACTCTGTGAGATGAATTAACAGAACACAAAGCAGTTTCTCAGAAAGCTTCTTTCCAGTTTTTAATGGAAGATATTTCCTTTTCACCATAGCCCTCTATGGGCTTCCAAATATCACTTTGCCAATTCCACAAGAACAGCATTAGCGAAAGGCTTCTTGAAGGAAAGATGTAACTCTGTGAGATGAATTAACAGAACACAAAGCAGTTTCTCAGAAAGCTTCTTTCCAGTTTTAAGGAAGATATTTCCTTTTCACCATTGCCCTCTATGGGCTTCCAAATATCACTTTTCCAATTCCACAAGAACAGTCTTAGCGAAAGGCTTCTTGAAGGAAAGCTGTAACTCTGTGAGATGAATTAACAGAACACAAAGCAGTTTCTCAGAAAGCTTCTTTCCAGTATTTAACGGAAGATATTTCCTTTTCACCATAGCCCTCTATGGGCTTCCAAATATCACTTTGCCAATTCCACAAGAACAGCTTAGCGAAAGGCTTCTTGAAGGAAAGCTGTAACTCTGTGAGATGAATTAACAGAACACAAAGCAGTTTCTCAGAAAGCTTCTTTCCAGTTTTTAACGGAAGATATTTCCTTTTCACCATAGCCCTATGGGCTTCCAAATATCACTTTGCCAATTCCACAAGAACAGACTTAGCGACAGGCTTCTTGAAGGAAAGATGTAACTCTGTGAGATGAATTAACAGAACACAAAGCAGTTTCTCAGAAAGCTTCTTTCCAGTTTTAATGGAAGATATTTCCTTTTCACCATAGCCCTCTATGGGCTTCCAAATATCACTTTGCCAATTCCACAAGAACAGCCTTAGCGAAGGCTTCTTGAAGGAAAGATGTAACTCTGTGAGATGAATTAACAGAACACAAAGCAGTTTCTCAGAAAGCTTCTTTCCAGTTTTAATGGAAGATATTTCCTTTTCACCATTGCCCTCTATGGGCTTCCAAATATCACTTTTCCAATTCCACAAGAACAGTCTTAGAGAAAGGCTTCTTGAGGGGAATGCTGTAACTCTGTGAGATGAATTAACAGAACACAAAGCAGTTTCTCAGAAAGCTTCTTTCCAGTTTTTAACGGAAGATATTTCCTTTTTCACCATTGCCCTCCATGGGCTTCCAAATATCACTTTTGAAATTCCACAAGAACAGTCTTAGAGAAAGGCTTCTTGAGGAAAGCTGTAACTCTGTGAGATGAATTAACAGAACACAAAGCAGTTTCTCAGAAAGCTTCTTTCCAGTTTTAAAGGAAGATATTTCCTTTTCACCATAGCCCTCTATGGGCTTCCAAATATCACTTTGCCAATTCCACAAGAACAGTCTTAGAAAGGCTTCTTGAGGGAAAGCTGTAACTCTGTGAGATGAATTAACAGAACACAAAGCAGTTTCTCAGAAAGCTTCCTTCCAGTTTTTAACGGAAGATATTTCCTTTTTCACCATAGCCCTCTATGGGCTTCCAAATATCACGTTGCCAATTCCACAAGAACAGCCTTAGCGAAAGGCTTCTTGAAGGAAAGATGTAACTCTGTGAGATGAATTATCAGAACACAAAGCAGTTTCTCAGAAAGCTTCTTTCCAGTTTTTAACCGAAGATATTTCCTTTTTCACCATAGCCCTCTATGGGCTTCCAAATATCACTTTGCCAATTCCACAAGAACAATCTTATAGAAAGGCTTCTTTAGGGGAAAGCTGTAACTCTGTGAGATGAATTAACAGAACACAAAGCAGTTTCTCAGAAAGCTTCTTTCCAGTATTTAACGGAAGGTATTTCCTTTTTCACCATAGCCCTCTATGGGCTTCCAAATATCACTTTGCCAATTCCACAAGAACAGCATTAGCAAAAGGCTTCTTGAAGGGAAAGATGTAACTCTGTGAGATGAATTTACAGAACACAAAGCAGTTTCTCAGAAAGCTTCTTTCCAGTATTTAACGGAAGATATTTCCTTTTTCACCATAGCCCTCTATGGGCTTCCAAATATCACTTTGCCAAATCCACAAGAACAGTCTTAGAGAAAGACTTCTTGAGAGGAAAGCTGTAACTCTGTGAGATGAATTAACAGAACACAAAGCAGTTTCTCAGAAAGCTTCTTTCCAGTATTTAACGGAAGATATTTCCTTTTTCACCATTGCCCTCTATGGGCTTCCAAATATCACTTTGCAAATTCCACAAGAACAATCTTAGAGAAAGGCTTCTTGAGGGGAAACCTGTAACTCTGTGAGATGAATTAACAGAACACAAAGCAGTTTCTCAGAAAGTTTCTTTCCAGTTTTTAATGGAAGATATTTCCTTTTTCACCATAGCCCTCTAGGGGCTTCCAAATATAAATTTGCCAATTCCACAAGAACAATCTTAGAGAAAGGCTTCTTGAGGGGAAAGCTGTAACTCTGTGAGATGAATTAACAGAACACAAAGCAGTTTCTCAGAAAGCTTCTTTACAGTATTTAACGGAAGATATTTCGTTTTTCACCATAGCCCCCTAAGGGCTTCCAAATATCACTTTACAAATTCCACAAGAACAGCCTTAGCGAAAGGCTTCTTGAAGGGAAAGCTGTAACTCTGTGAGATGACTTAACAGAACACAAAGCAGTTTCTCAGAAAGCTTCTTTCCAGTTTTTAACGGAAGATATTTCCTTTTCACCATAGCCCTCTATGGGCTTCCAAATATCACTTTGCCAATTCCACAAGAACAGCCTTAGCGAAAGGCTTCTTGAAGGGAAAGATGTAACTCTGTGAGATGAATTAACAGAACACAAAGCAGTTTCTCAGAAAGCTTCTTTCCAGTTTTTAACGGAAGATATTTCCTTTTTCACCATAGCCCTCTATGGGCTTCCAAATATCACTTTGCAAATTCCACAAGAACAGTCTTAGAGAAAGGCTTCTTGAGGTGAAAGCTGTAACTCTGTGAGATGAATTAACAGAACACAAAGCAGTTTCTCAGAAAGTTTCTTTCCAGTTTTTAACGGAAGATATTTCCTTTTCACCATAGCCCTCTATGGGCTTCCAAATATCACTTTGCCAATTCCACAAGAACAGCCTTAGCGAAAGGCTTCTTGAAGGAAAGATGTAACTCTGTGAGATGAATTAACAGAACACAAAGCAGTTTCTCAGAAAGCTTCTTTCCAGTTTTTAACGAAGATATTTCCTTTTCACCATAGCCCTCTAGGGCTTCCAAATATCACTTTGCCAATTCCACAAGAACAGCCTTAGCGAAAGGCTTCTTGAAGGAAAGATGTAACTCTGTGAGATGAATTAACAGAACACAAAGCAGTTTCTCAGAAAGCTTCTTTCCAGTTTTAAAGGAAGATATTTCCTTTTTCACCATAGCCCTCTATGGGCTTCCAAATATCACTTTGCAAATTCCACAAGAACAGTCTTAGAGAAAGGCTTCTTGAGGGAAAGCTGTAACTCTGTGAGTTGAATTATCAGAACACAAAGCAGTTTCTCAGAAACCTTCTTTCCAGTATTTAACGGAAGATATTTCCTTTTCACCATAGCCCTCTATGGGCTTCCAAATATCACTTTGCCAATTCCACAAGAACAGCCTTAGCGAAAGGCTTCTTGAAGGAAAGCTGTAACTCTGTGAGATGAATTAACAGAACACAAAGCAGTTTCTCAAGCTTCTTTCCAGTTTTTAACGGAAGATATTTCCTTTTTCACCATTGCCCTCTATGGGCTTCCAAATATCACTTTGCAAATTCCACAAGAACAGTCTTAGAAAGGCTTCTTGAAGGAAAGCTGTAACTCTGTGAGATGAATTAACAGAACACAAAGCAGTTTCTCAGAAAGCTTCTTCCAGTTTTTAACGGAAGATATTTCCTTTTCACCATAGCCTCTATGGGCTTCCAAATATCACTTTGCAAATTCCACAAGAACAATCTTAGAGAAAGGCTTCTTGAGGGAAAGATGTAACTCTGTGAGATAAATTAACAGAACACAAAGCAGTTTCTCAGAAAGCTTCTTTCCAGTTTTTAATGGAAGATATTTCCTTTTCACCATAGCCCTCTATGGGCTTCCAAATATCACTTTGCCAATTCCACAAGAACAGCCTTAGCGAAGGCTTCTTGAAGGAAAGCTGTAACTCTGTGAGATGAATTAACAGAACACAAAGCAGTTTCTCAGAAAGCTTCTTTCCAGTTTTTAAGGAAGATATTTCCTTTTCACCATTGCCCTCTATGGGCTTCCAAATATCACTTTGCCAATTCCACAAGAACAGACTTAGCGACAGGCTTCTTGAAGGAAAGATGTAACTCTGTGAGATGAATTAACAGAACACAAAGCAGTTTCTCAAGCTTCTTTCCAGTTTTTAATGGAAGATATTTCCTTTTCACCATAGCCCTCTATGGCTTCCAAATATCACTTTGCCAATTCCACAAGAACAGCCTTAGCGAAGGCTTCTTGAAGGAAAGATGTAACTCTGTGAGATGAATTAACAGAACACAAAGCAGTTTCTCAGAAAGCTTCTTTCCAGTATTTAACGGAAGATATTTCCTTTTCACCATTGCCCTCTATGGGCTTCCAAATATCACTTTTCCAATTCCACAAGAACAGTCTTAGAGAAAGGCTTCTTGAGGGAAAGCTGTAACTCTGTGAGATGAATTAACAGAACACAAAGCAGTTTCTCAGAAAGCTTCTTTCCAGTTTTAAACCGAGGATATTTCCTTTTTCACCATTGAACTCTATGGTTTTCCAAATATCACTTTGCCAATTCCACAAGAACAATCTTATAGAAAGGCTTCTTTAGGGGAAAGCTGTAACTCTGTGAGATGAATTAACAGAACACAAAGCAGTTTCTCAGAAAGCTTCTTTCCAGTATTTAACGGAAGGTATTTCCTTTTTCACCATAGCCCTCTATGGGCTTCCAAATATCACTTTGCCAATTCCACAAGAACAGCATTAGCAAAAGGCTTCTTGAAGGGAAAGATGTAACTCTGTGAGATGAATTAACAGAACACAAAGCAGTTTCTCAGAAAGCTTCTTTCCAGTATTTAACGGAAGATATTTCCTTTTTCACCATAGCCCTCTATAAGCTTCCAAATATCACTTTGCCAATTCCACAAGAACAGCCTTAGCGAAAGGCTTCTTGAAGGGAAAGATGTAACTCTGTGAGATGAATTAACAGAACACAAAGCAGTTTCTCAGAAAACTTCTTTCCAGTATTTAACGAAAGATATTTCCTTTTTCACCATAGCCCTCTATGGGCTTCCAAATATCACTTTGCCAATTCCACAAGAACAGCATTAGCGAAAGGCTTCTTGAAGGGAAAGATGTAACTCTGTGAGATGAATTAACAGAACACAAAGCAGTTTCTCAGAAAGCTTCTTTCCAGTTTTCGACGGAAGATATTTCCTTCTTCACCATTGCCCTCTATGGGCTTCCAAATATCACTTTGCCAATTCCACAAGAACAGACTTAGCGACAGGCTTCTTGAAGGGAAAGATGTAACTCTGTGAGATGAATTAACAGAACACAAAGCAGTTTCTCAGAAAGCTTCTTTCCAGTTTTTAATGGAAGATATTTCCTTTTTCACCATAGCCCTCTAGGGGCTTCCAAATATCACTTTGCCAATTCCACAAGAACAGTCTTAGAGAAAGGCTTCTTGAAGGAAAGCTGTAACTCTGTGAGATGAATTAACAGAACACAAAGCAGTTTCTCAGAAAGCTTCTTTCCAGTATTTAACAGAAGATATTTCCTTTTCACCATAGCCCTATGGGCTTCCAAATATCACTTTTCCAATTCCACAAGAACAGCCTTAGCGAAAGGCTTCTTGAAGGAAAGATGTAACTCTGTGAGATGAATTATCAGAACACAAAGCAGTTTCTCAGAAAGCTTCTTTCCAGTTTTAAAGGAAGATATTTCCTTTTTCACCATAGCCCTCTATGGGCTTCCAAATATCACTTTGCAATTCCACAAGAACAGACTTAGCGACAGGCTTCTTGAAGGAAAGATGTAACTCTGTGAGATGAATTAACAGAACACAAAGCAGTTTCTCAGAAAGCTTATTTCCAGTTTTAACGGAAGATATTTCCTTTTTCACCATAGCCTCTATGGGCTTCCAAATATCACTTTGCCAATTCCACAAGAACAATCTTATAGAAAGGCTTCTTGAGGAAAGCTGTAACTCTGTGAGATGAATTAACAGAACACAAAGCAGTTTCTCAAGCTTCTTTCCAGTATTTAACGGAAGATATTTCCTTTTCACCATAGCCCTCTATGGGCTTCCAAATATCACTTTGCCAATTCCACAAGAACAGCATTAGCAAAAGGCTTCTTGAAGGAAAGATGTAACTCTGTGAGATGAATTAACAGAACACAAAGCAGTTTCTCAGAAAACTTCTTTCCAGTATTTAACGGAAGATATTTCCTTTTCACCATAGCCCTCTATGGGCTTCCAAATATCACTTTGCCAATTCCACAAGAACAGACTTAGCGACAGGCTTCTTGAAGGAAAGATGTAACTCTGTGAGATGAATTAACAGAACACAAAGCAGTTTCTCAGAAAACTTCTTTCCAGTATTTAACGAAGATATTTCCTTTTCACCATAGCCCTCTATGGCTTCCAAATATCACTTTGCCAATTCCACAAGAACAGCCTTAGCGAAGGCTTCTTGAAGGAAAGATGTAACTCTGTGAGATGAATTAACAGAACACAAAGCAGTTTCTCAGAAAGCTTCTTTCCAGTTTTAACGGAAGATATTTCCTTCTTCACCATTGCCCTCTATGGGCTTCCAAATATCACTTTGCCAATTCCACAAGAACAGACTTAGCGACAGGCTTCTTGAAGGAAAGATGTAACTCTGTGAGATGAATTATCAGAACACAAAGCAGTTTCTCAAGCTTCTTTCCAGTTTTTAATGGAAGATATTTCCTTTTCACCATAGCCCTCTATGGGCTTCCAAATATCACTTTGCCAATTCCACAAGAACAGTCTTAGAGAAAGGCTTCTTGAAGGAAAGCTGTAACTCTGTGAGATGAATTAACAGAACACAAAGCAGTTTCTCAGAAAGCTTCTTTCCAGTATTTAACAGAAGATATTTCCTTTTCACCATTGCCCTCTATGGGCTTCCAAATATCACTTTGCCAATTCCACAAGAACAGCCTTAGCGAAAGGCTTCTTGAAGGAAAGATGTAACTCTGTGAGATGAATTAACAGAACACAAAGCAGTTTCTCAGAAAGCTTCTTTCCAGTTTTTAAAGGAAGATATTTCCTTTTCACCATAGCCCTCTATGGGCTTCCAAATATCACTTTGCAATTCCACAAGAACAGCCTTAGTGAAAGGCTTCTTGAAGGAAAGATGTAACTCTGTGAGATGAATTAACAGAACACAAAGCAGTTTCTCAGAAAGCTTCTTTCCAGTTTTAAGGAAGATATTTCCTTTTCACCATAGCCCTCTATGGGCTTCCAAATATCACTTTGGCAATTCCACAAGAACAGTCTTAGAGAAAGACTTCTTGAGAGGAAAGCTGTAACTCTGTGAGATGAATTAACAGAACACAAAGCAGTTTCTCAGAAACCTTCTTTCCAGTATTAAACGGAAGATATTTCCTTTTTCACCATTGCCCTCTATGGGCTTCCAAATATCACTTTGCAAATTCCACAAGATCAATCTTAGAGAAAGGCTTCTTGAGGGGAAACCTGTAAATCTGTGAGATGAATTAACAGAACACAAAGCAGTTTCTCAGAAAGTTTCTTTCCAGTTTTTAATGGAAGATATTTCCTTTTCACCATAACCCTCTATGGGCTTCCAAATATCACTTTGCCAATTCCACAAGAACAGTCTTAGAAAGGCTTCTTGAGGGAAAGCTGTAACTCTGTGAGATGAATTAAGAGAACACAAAGCAGTTTCTCAGAAAGCTTCTTTACAGTATTTAACGGAAGATATTTCGTTTTTCACCATAGCCCCCTAAGGGCTTCCAAATATCACTTTACAAATTCCACAAGAACAGCCTTAGCGAAAGTTCCTTCAAGGGAAAGCTGTAACTCTGTGAGATGAATTAACAGAACACAAACAGTTTCTTACAAAGCTTCTTTACAGTTTCTAACGGAAGATATTTCCTTTTCCACCAAAGCCCTGTACGGGCTTCCAAATATCACTTTGGCAATTCCACAAGAACAGCCTTAGCGAAAGGCTTCTTGAAAGGAAAGATGTAACTCTGTGAGGTGAATTTTCAGAACACAAAGCAGTTTCTCAGAAAGCTTCTTTCCAGTTTTTAAAGGAAGATATTTCCTTTTTCACCATAGCCCTCTATGGGTTTCCAAATGTCACTTTGCAAATTACACAAGAACAGTCTTAGACAAAGGCTTCTTGAGGAGAAAGCTGTAACTCTGTGAGATGACTTAACGGAACACTAAGCAGTTTCTCAGAATGTTTATTTCCAGTTTTTAACGGAAGATATTTCCTTTTTCACTATAGCTCTCTAGGGGCTTCCAAATATCTCTTTGCCAATTCCACAAGAACAGCCTTAGCGAAAGGCTTCTTGAAGGGAAAGCTGTAACTCTGTGAGATGAATTAACAGAACACAAAGCAGTTTCTCAGAAAGCTTCTTTCCAGTTTTTAACCGAAGATATTTCCTTTTTCACCATTGCCCTCTAGGGGTTCCAAATATCACTTTGCCAATTCCACAAGAACAGACGTAGCGACAGGCTTCTTGAAAGGAAAGATTTAACTCTGTGAGTTGAATTATCAGAACACAAAGCAGTTTCTCAGAAAGCTTCTTTCCAGTTTTTAAAGGAAGATATTTCCTTTTTCACCGTAGCCCTCTATGGGCTTCCAAATATCACTTTGCAAATTCCTCAAGAACAGTCTTAGAGAAAGGCTTCTTGAGGGGAAATCTGTAACTCTGTGAGATGAATTAGCAGAACACAAAGCAGTTTCTCAGAAACCTTCTTTCCAGTATTTAACGGAATATAATTCCTTTTTCACCATAGCCTTCTATGGGCTTCCAAATATCACTTTGCCAATTCCACAAGAAGAGCCTTAGCGAAAGACTTCCTGAAGGGAAAGCTGTAACTCTGTGAGAAGAATTAACAGAACACAAAGCAGTTACTCAGAAAGCTTCTTTCCAGTTTTTAACGGAAGATATTTCCTTTTTCACCATTGCCCTCTATGGGCTTCCAAATATCACTTTGCAAATTCCACAAGAACAATCTTAGAGAAAGGCTTCTTGAGGGGAAACGTGTAACTCTGTGAGTTGAATTATCAGAACACAAAGCAGTTTCTCAGAAAGCTTCTTTCCAGTTTTTAACGGAAGATATTTCCTTTTTCACCATAGCCCTCTATGGGCTTCCAAATATCACTTTGCAAATTCCACAAGAACAATCTTAGAGAAAGGCTTCTGGAGGGAAAACGTGTAACTCTGTGAGATAAATTAACAGAACACAAAGCAGTTTCTCAGAAAGCTTCTTTCCAGTTTTTACTGGAAGATATTTCCTTTTTCACCATAGCCCTATATGGGCTTCCAAATATCACTTTGCCAATTCCAGAAGAACAGCCTTAGCGAAAGGCTTCTTGAAGGGGAAGCTGTAACTCTGTGAGATGAATTAACAGAACACAAAGCAGTTTCTCAGAAAGCTTCTTTCCAGTTTTAAAGGAAGATATTTCCTTTTTCACCATTGCCCTCTATGGGCTTCCAAATATCACTTTGCCGATTCCGCAAGAACAGACTTAGCGACAGACTTCTTGAAGGGAAAGATATAACTCTGTGAGATGAATTAACAGAACACAAAGCAGTTTCTCAGAAAGCTTCTTTCCAGTTTTTAATGGAAGATATTTCCTTTTTCACCATAGCCGTCTATGGTCTTCCAAATATCACTTTGCCAATTCCACAAGAACAGCCTTAGTTAAGGCTTCTTGAAGGGAAAGCTGTAACTCGGTGAGATGAAGTAACAGAACACAAAGCAGTTTCTCAGAAAGCTTCCTTCCAGTATTTAACGGAAGATATTTCCTTTTTCACCATTGAACTCTATGGTTTTCCAAATATCTCTTTTCCAATTGCACAAGAACAGTCTTAGAGAAAGGCTTCTTGAGGGGAAAGCTGTAACTCTGTGAGAGGAAGTAACGGAACACAAAGCAGTTTCTCAGAAAGCTTATTTCCAGTTTTTAACCGAAGATATTTCCTTTTTCACCACCGCCCTCTATAGGCTTCCAAATATCACTTTGCCAATTCCACAAGAACAATCTTATAGAAAGGCTTCTTTAGGGGAAAGCTGTAACTCTGTGAGATGAATTAACAGAACACAAAGCAGTTTCTCAGAAAGCTTCTTTACAGTATTTAACGGAAGGTATTTCCTTTTTCACCATAGCCCTCTATGGGCTTCCAAATATCACTTTGCCAATTCCACAAGAACAGCATTAGCAAAAGGCTTCTTGAAGGCAAAGATGTAACTCTGTGAGATGAATTAACAGAACACAAAGCAGTTTCTCAGAAAACTTCTTTCCAGTATTTAACGGAAGATAATTCCTTTTTCACCATAGCCCTCTATAAGCTTCCAAATATCACTTTGCCAATTCCACAAGAACAGCCTTAGCGACAGGCTTCTTGAAGGGAAAGATGTAACTCTGTGAGATGAATTAACAGAACACAAAGCAGTTTCTCAGAAAACTTCTTTCCAGTATTTAACGAAAGATATTTCCTTTTTCACCATAGCCTTCTATGGCCTTCCAAATATCACTTTGCCAATTCCACAAGAACAGCATTAGCGAAAGGCTTCTTGAAGGGAAAGATGTAACTCTGTGAGATGAATTAACAGAACACAAAGCAGTTTCTCAGAAAGCTTCTTTCCAGTTTTTAACGGAAGATATTTCCTTCTTCACCATTGCCCTCTATGGGCTTCCAAATATCACTTTGCCAATTCCACAAGAACAGACTTAGCGAGAGGCATGCTGAAGGGAAAGATGTAACTCTGTGAGATGAATTTACAGAACACAAAGCAGTTTCTCAGAAAGCTTCTTTCCAGTTTTTAATGGAAGATATTTCCTTTTTCACCATAGCCCTCTATGGGCTTCCAAATATCACTTTGCCAATTCCACAAGAACAGTCTCAGAGAAAAGCTTCTTGAAGGGAAAGCTGTAACTCTGTGAGGTGAATTAGCCAAACACAAAGCAGTTTCTCAGAGAGCTTCTTTCCAGTATTTAACAGAAGATATTTCCTTTTTCACCATAGCCTTCTATGGCCTTCCAAATATCACTTTGCCAATTCCACAAGAACAGCATTAGCGAAAGGCTTCTTGAAGGGAAAGATGTAACTCTGTGAGATGAATTAACAGAACACAAAGCAGTTTCTCAGAAAGCTTCTTTCCAGTTTTTAACGGAAGATATTTCCTTCTTCACCATTGCCCTCTATGGGCTTCCAAATATCACTTTGCCAATTCCACAAGAACAGACTTAGCGAGAGGCATGCTGAAGGGAAAGATGTAACTCTGTGAGATGAATTTACAGAACACAAAGCAGTTTCTCAGAAAGCTTCTTTCCAGTTTTTAATGGAAGATATTTCCTTTTTCACCATAGCCCTCTATGGGCTTCCAAATATCACTTTGCCAATTCCACAAGAACAGTCTCAGAGAAAAGCTTCTTGAAGGGAAAGCTGTAACTCTGTGAGGTGAATTAGCCAAACACAAAGCAGTTTCTCAGAGAGCTTCTTTCCAGTATTTAACAGAAGATATTTCCTTTTTCACCATTGCCCTCTATGGGCTTCCAAATATCACTTTGCCAATTACACAAGAACAGCCTTAGCGAAAGGCTTATTGAAGGGATAGATGTAACTCTGTTAGATGAATTATCAGAACACAAAACAGTTTAACAGAAAGCTTCTTTCCACTTTTTAAAGGAAGATATTTCCTTTTTCACCATAGCCCTCTATGGGCTTCCAAATACACTTTGCAAATTCCACAAGAACAGACTTAGGGACAGGCTTCCTGAAGGGAAAGATGTAACTATGTGAGATGAATTAACGGAACACAAAGCAGTTTCTCAGAAAGCTTCTTTCCAGTTTTTAATGTAAGATATTTCCTTTTTCACCATAGCCCTTTATGGGCTTCCAAATATCACTTTGGCAATTCCACAAGAACAGTCTTAGAGAAAGACTTCTTGAGGGGAAAGCTGTAACTCTGTGAGATCAATTAACAGAACACAAAGCAGTTTCTCAGAAAGCTTCTTTCCAGTATTTAACGGAAGATATTTCCTTTTCCACCATAGCCCTCTATGGGCTTCCAAATATCACTTTGCCAATTCCACAAGAACAGCCTTAGCGAAAGGCTTCTTGAAGGGAAAGCTGTAACTCTGTGAGATGAATTAACAGAACACAAAGCAGTTTCTCAGAAAGCTTCTTTCCAGTTTTTAACGGAAGATATTTCCTTTTTCACCATTGCCTCTATGGGCTTCCAAATATCACTTTGCAAATTCCACAAGAACAGCTTAGCGAAAGGCTTCTTGAAGGGAAAGATGTAACTCTGTGAGATGAATTAACAGAACACAAAGCAGTTTCTCAGAAAGCTTCTTTCCAGTTTTTAACGGAAGATATTTCCTTTTTCACCATTGCCCTCTATGGGCTTCCAAATATCACTTTGCAAATTCCACAAGAACAGTCTTAGAGAAAGGCTTCTTGAAGGGAAAGCTGTAACTCTGTGAGATGAATTAACAGAACACAAAGCAGTTTCTCAGAAAGCTTCTTTCCAGTTTTTAACGAAGATATTTCCTTTTTCACCATTGCCCTCTATGGGCTTCCAAATATCGCTTTGCAATTTCCACAAGAACAGTCTTAGAGAAAGGCTTCTTGAGGAAAGATGTAACTCTGTGAGATGAATTAACAGAACACAAAGCAGTTTCTCAGAAAGCTTCTTTCCAGTTTTTAACGGAAGATATTTCCTTTTTCACCATAGCCCTCTATGGGCTTCCAAATATCACTTTGCAAATTCCACAAGAACAGTCTTAGAGAAAGGCTTCTTGAGGAAAGATGTAACTCTGTGAGATGAATTAACAGAACACAAAGCAGTTTCTCAGAAAGCTTCTTTCCAGTTTTTAACGGAAGATATTTCCTTTTTCACCATTGCCCTCTATGGGCTTCCAAATATCACTTTGCAAATTCCACAAGAACAGCATTAGCGAAAGGCTTCTTGAACGGAAAGATGTAACTCTGTGAGATGAATTAACAGAACACAAAGCAGTTTCTCAGAAAGCTTCTTTCCAGTTTCTAACGGAAGATATTTCCTTTTTCACCATAGCCCTCTATGGGCTTCCAAATATCACTTTGCCAATTCCACAAGAACAGCCTTAGCGAAAGGCTTCTTGAAGGGAAAG
This sequence comes from Erythrocebus patas, assembly GCA_023783455.1. NCBI lineage: Eukaryota > Metazoa > Chordata > Mammalia > Primates > Cercopithecidae > Erythrocebus > Erythrocebus patas. The sequence continues at coordinate 9,037 of JAKFHT010000651.1, read as the reverse complement.
ATGTAACTCTGTGAGATGAATTAACAGAACACAAAGCAGTTTCTCAGAAAGCTTCTTTCCAGTTTTTAACGGAAGATATTTCCTTTTTCACCATAGCCCTCTATGGGCTTCCAAATATCACTTTGCCAATTCCACAAGAACAGACGTAGCGACAGGCTTCTTGAAGGAAAGATGTAACTCTGTGAGATGAATTAACAGAACACAAAGCAGTTTCTCAGAAAGCTTCTTTCCAGTTTTTAACGGAAGATATTTCCTTTTTCACCATAGCCCTCTATGGGCTTCCAAATATCACTTTGCCAATTCCACAAGAACAGATCTTAGCGAAAGGCTTCTTGAAGGGAAAGATGTAAATCTGTGAGATGAATTAACAGAACACAAAGCAGTTTCTCAGAAAGCTTCTTTCCAGTTTTTAACGGAAGATATTTCCTTTTTCACCATTGCCCTCTATGGGCTTCCAAATATCACTTTGCCAATTCCACAAGAACAGACTTAGCGACAGGCTTCTTGAAGGAAAGATGTAACTCTGTGAGATGAATTAACAGAACACAAAGCAGTTTCTCAGAAAGCTTCTTTCCAGTTTTTAACGGAAGATATTTCCTTTTTCACCATAGCCCTCTATGGGCTTCCAAATATCACTTTGCCAATTCCACAAGAACAGCCTTAGCGAAAGGCTTCTTGAGGTGAAAGTTGTAACTCTGTGAGATGAATTAACAGAACACAAAGCAGTTTCTCAGAAAGCTTCTTTCCAGTTTTAACGGAAGATATTTCCTTTTCACCATAGCCCTCTATGGGCTTCCAAATATCACTTTGCCAATTCCACAAGAACAGCCTTAGCGAAAGGCTTCTTGAAGGGAAAGATGTAACTCTGTGAGATGAATTAACAGAACACAAAGCAGTTTCTCAGAAAGCTTCTTCCAGTTTTTAACGGAAGATATTTCCTTTTCACCATAGCCCTCTATGGGCTTCCAAATATCACTTTGCCAATTCCACAAGAACAGCCTTAGCGAAAGGCTTCTTGAAGGGAAAGATGTAACTCTGTGAGATGAATTAACAGAACACAAAGCAGTTTCTCAGAAAGCTTCTTTCCAGTTTTTAAAGGAAGATATTTCCTTTTCACCATAGGCCTCTATGGGCTTCCAAATATCACTTTGCCAATTCCACAAGAACAGTCTTAGAGAAAGGCTTCTTGAAGGGAAAGCTGTAACTCTGTGAGATGAATTAACAGAACACAAAGCAGTTTCTCAGAAAGCTTCTTCCAGTTTTTAACGGAAGATATTTCCTTTTCACCATTGCCTCTATGGGCTTCCAAATATCACTTTGCCAATTCCACAAGAACAGACTTAGAGAAAGGCTTCTTGAAGGGAAAGATGTAACTCTGTGAGATGAATTAACAGAACACAAAGCAGTTTCTCAGAAAGCTTCTTTCCAGTTTTTAACGGAAGATATTTCCTTTTCACCATTGCCTCTATGGGCTTCCAAATATCACTTTGCAATTCCACAAGAACAGTCTTAGAGAAAGGCTTCTTGAGGTGAAAGATGTAACTCTGTGAGATGAATTAACAGAACACAAAGCAGTTTCTCAGAAAGCTTCTTTCCAGTTTTTAACGGAAGATATTTCCTTTTCACCATAGCCTCTATGGGCTTCCAAATATCACTTTGCCAATTCCACAAGAACAGTCTTAGAGAAAGGCTTCTTGAGGGAAAGCTGTAACTCTGTGAGATGAATTAACAGAACACAAAGCAGTTTCTCAGAAAGCTTCTTTCCAGTTTTAACGGAAGATATTTTTTTCACCATAGCCCTATGGGCTTCCAAATATCACTTTGCCAATTCCACAAGAACAGCTTAGAGAAAGGCTTCTTGAGGTGAAAGATGTAACTCTGTGAGATGAATTAACAGAACACAAAGCAGTTTCTCAGAAAGCTTCTTTCCAGTTTTAACGGAAGATATTTCCTTTTTCACCATTGCCCTCTATGGGCTTCCAAATATCACTTTGCAATTCCACAAGAACAGACTTAGCGAAAGGCTTTTGAAGGGAAAGATGTAACTCTGTGAGATGAATTAACAGAACACAAAGCAGTTTCTCAGAAAGCTTCTTTCCAGTTTTAACGAAGATATTTCCTTTTTCACTATAGCCATCTATGGGCTTCCAAATATCACTTTGCCAATTCCACAAGAACAGCCTTAGCGAAAGGCTTCTTGAAGGGAAAGCTGTAACTCTGTGAGATGAATTAACAGAACACAAAGCAGTGTCTCAGAAAGCTTCTTTCCAGTTTTTAACCGAAGATTTTTCTTTTGTCACCATAGCCCTCTAGGGGTTCCAAATATCACTTTGCCAATTCCACAAGAACATACGTAGCGACAGGCTTCTTGAAAGGAAAGATGTAACACTGTGAGTTGAATTATCAGAACACAAAGCAGTTTCTCAGAAAGCTTCTTTCCAGTTTTAACGGAAGATATTTCCTTTTCACCATAGCCTCTATGGGCTTCCAAATATCACTTTGCCAATTCCACAAGAACAGATCTTAGCGAAAGGCTTCTTGAAGGGAAAGATGTAACTCTGTGAGATGAATTAACAGAACACAAAGCAGTTTCTCAGAAAGCTTCTTTCCAGTTTTAACGGAAGATATTTCCTTTTTCACCATAGCCTCTATGGGCTTCCAAATATCACTTTGCCAATTCCACAAGAACAGCTTAGCGAAAGGCTTCTGAAGGAAAGCTGTAACTCTGTGAGATGAATTAACAGAACACAAAGCAGTTTCTCAGAAAGCTTCTTTCCAGTTTTAACGGAAGATATTTCTTTTCACCATAGCCCTCTATGGGCTTCCAAATATCACTTTGCCAATTCCACAAGAACAGTCTTAGAGAAAGGCTTTTGAAGGGAAAGATGTAACTCTGTGAGATGAATTAACAGAACACAAAGCAGTTTCTCAGAAAGCTTCTTTCCAGTTTTAACGGAAGATATTTCCTTTTTCACCATAGCCCTCTATGGGCTTCCAAATATCACTTTGCCAATTCCACAAGAACAGATCTTAGCGAAAGGCTTCTTGAAGGGAAAGATGTAAATCTGTGAGATGAATTAACAGAACACAAAGCAGTTTCTCAGAAAGCTTCTTTCCAGTTTTTAACGGAAGATATTTCCTTTTTCACCATAGCCCTCTATGGGCTTCCAAATATCACTTTGCCAATTCCACAAGAACAGCCTTAGCGAAAGGCTTCTTGAAGGAAATCTGTAACTCTGTGAGATGAATTAACAGAACACAAAGCAGTTTCTCAGAAAGCTTCTTTCCAGTTTTTAAGGAAGATATTTCCTTTTCACCATTGCCCTCTATGGGCTTCCAAATATCACTTTGCCAATTCCACAAGAACAGTCTTAGAGAAAGGCTTCTTGAGGGGAAAGCTGTAACTCTGTGAGATGAATTAACAGAACACAAAGCAGTTTCTCAGAAAGCTTCTTTCCAGTTTTTAAAGGAAGATATTTCCTTTTTCACCATAGCCCTCTATGGGCTTCCAAATATCACCATGCCATTTCCACAAGAACAGTCTTAGAGAAAGGCTTCTTGAGGTGAAAGCTGTAACGCTGGGAGATGAATTAACAGAACACAAAGCAGTTTCTCAGAAAGCTTCTTTCCGATTTTTAACCGAAGATATTTCCTTTTTCACCTTAGCCCTCTATGGGCTTCCAAATATCACTTTGCCAATTCCACAAGAACAGCCTTAGCGAAAGGCTTCTTGAAGTGAAATATGTAACTCTGTGAGATGAAGTAACGGAACACGAAGCAGTTTCTCAGAAAGCTTATTTCCAGTTTTTAACGGAAGATATTTCCTTTTTCACCACAGCCCTCTATAGGCTTCCAAATATCACTTTGCCAATTCCACAAGAACAATCTTATAGAAAGGCTTCTTTAGGGGAAAGCTGTAACTCTGTGAGATGAATTAACAGAACACAAAGCAGTTTCTCAGAAACCTTCTTTCCAGTATTTAACGGAAGGTATTTCCTTTTTCACCATAGCCCTCTATGGGCTTCCAAATATCACTTTGCCAATTCCACAAGAACAGCATTAGCAAAAGGCTTCCTGAAGGGAAAGATGTAACTCTGTGAGATGAATTTACAGAACACAAAGCAGTTTCTCAGAAAGCTTCTTTCCGGTATTTAACGGAAGATATTTCCTTTTTCACCATAGCCCTCTATGGGCTTCCAAATATCACTTTGCCAATTCCACAAGAACAGTCTTAGAGAAAGAATTCTTGAGAGGAAAGCTGTAATTCTGTGAGATGAATTAACAGAACACAAAGCAGTTTCTCAGAAACCTTCTTTCCAGTATTTAACGGAAGATATTTCCTTTTTCACCGTAGCCCTCTATGGGCTTCCAAATATCACTTTGCCAATTCCACAAGAACAGCATTAGCGAAAGGCTTCTTGAGGTGAAAGATGTAAATCTGTGAGATGAATTAACAGAACACAAAGCAGTTTCTCAGAAAGCTTCTTTCCAGTTTTTAAGGGAAGATATTTCCTTTTTCACCATTGCCCTCTATGGGCTTCCAAATATCACTTTGCAAATTCCACAAGAACAATCTTAGAGAAAGGCTTCTTGAGGGGAAACCTGTAACTCTGTGAGATGAATTAACAGAACACAAAGCAGTTTCTCAGAAAGTTTCTTTCCAGTTTTTAATGGAAGATATTTCCTTTTCCACCATAGCCCTCTATGGCCTTCCAAATATAAATTTGCCAATTCCACAAGAACAGTCTTAGAGAAAGGCTTCTTGAAGGGAAAGCTGTGACTCTGTGAGATGAATTAACAGAACACAAAGCAGTTTCGCAGAAAGCTGCTTTCCAGTTTTTAACGGAAGAGATTTCCTTTTTCACCATAGCCCTCTATGGGCTTCAAAATATCTCTTTGCAAATTCCACAGGAACAGCCTTAGCGAAAGTTTCTTCAAGGGAAAGCTGTAACTCTGTGAGATGAATTAACAGAACACGAAGCAGTTTCTCAGAAAGCTTCTTTCCAGATTCTAACGGAAGATATTTCCTTTTTCACCATAGCCCTGTATGGGCTTCCAAATATCACTTTGGCAATTCCACAAGAACAGCCTTAGCGAAAGGCTTCTTGAAGGGAAAGCTGTAACTCTGTGAGAAGAATTAACAGAACACAAAGCAGTTACTCAGAAAGCTTCTTTCCAGTTTTTAACGGAAGATATTTCCGTTTTCACCGTTGCCCTCTATGGGCTTCCAAATATCACTTTGCAAATTCCACAAGAACAATCTTAGAGTAAGGCTTCTTGAGGGAAAACGTGTAACTCTGTGAGATAAATTAACAGAACACAAAGCAGTTTCTCAGAAAGCTTCTTTTCAGTTTTTAACGGAAGATATTTCCTTTTTCACCATTGCCCTCTATGGGCTTCCAAATATCACTTTGCCGATTCCACAAGAACAGACTTAGCGACAGACTTCTTGAAGGGAAAGATATAACTCTGTGAGATGAATTAACAGAACACAAAGCAGTTTCTCAGAAAGTCTCTTTCCAGTTTTTAAGGGAAGATATTTCCTTTTTCACCATAGCCCTCTAGGGGCTTCCAAATATAACTTTGCCAATTCCACAAGAACAGTCTTAGAGAAAGGCTTCTTGAGGGGAATGCTGTAACTCTGTGAGATGAATTAACAGAACACAAAGCAGTTTCTCAGAAAGCTTATTTCCAGTTTTTAAACGAAGATATTTCCTTTTTCACCACCGCCCTCTATAGGCTTCCAAATATCACTTTGCCAATTCCACAAGAAAAATCTTATAGAAAGGCTTCTTTAGGGGAAAGCTGTAACTCTGTGAGATGAATGAACAGAACACAAAGCAGTTTCTCAGAAAGCTTCTTTGCAGTATTTAACGGAAGGTATTTCCTTTTTCACCATAGCCCTCTATGGGGTTCCAAATATCACTTTGCCAATTCCAGAAGAACAGCATTAGCAAAAGGCTTCTTGAAGGTAAAGATGTAATTCTGTGAGATGAATTAACAGAACACAAAGCAGTTTCTCAGAAAGCTTCTTTCCAGTATTTAACGGAAGATATTTCCTTTTTCACCATAGCCCTCTATAAGCTTCCAAATATCACTTTGCAAATTCCACAAGAACAGCATTAGCGAAAGGCTTCTTGAAGGGAAAGATGTAACTCTGTGAGATGAATTAACAGAACACAAAGCAGTTTCTCAGAAAACTTCTTTCCAGTATTTAACGAAGGATATTTCCTTTTTCACCATAGCCCACTATGGGCTTCCAAATATCACTTTGCCAATTCCACAAGAACAGCATTAGCGAAAGGCTTCTTGAAGGGAAAGATGTAACTCTGTGAGATGAATTAACAGAACACAAAGCAGTTTCTCAGAAAGCTTCTTTCCAGTTTTTAACGGAAGATATTTCCTTCTTCACCATTGCCCTCTATGGGCTTCCAAATATCACTTTGCCAATTCCACAAGAAGAGACTTAGCGAGAGGCTTCCTGAAGGGAAAGATGTAACTCTGTGAGATGAATTTACAGAACACAAAGCAGTTTCTCAGAAAGTTTCTTTCCAGTTTTTAAAGGAAGATATTTCCTTTTCCACCATAGCACTCTATGGGCTTCGTAATATCACTTTGCCAATTCCACAAGAACAGCCTTAGAGAAAGGCTTCTTGAAGGGAAAGCTGTAACTCTGTGAGATGAATTAACAGAACACAAAGCAGTTTCTCAGAAAGCTTCTTTCCAGTATTTAACAGAAGATATTTCCTTTTTCACCATTGCCCACTATGGGCTTCCGAATATCACTTTGCCAATTCCACAAGAACAGCATTAGCAAAAGGCTTCTTGAAGGGAAAGCCGTAACTCTGTGAGATGAATAAATAGGACACAAAGCAGTTTCTCAGAAAGCTTCTTTCCAGTTTTTAACGGAAGATATTTCCTTTTTAACCATTGCCCTCTATGGGCTTCCAAATATCACTTTGCAAATTCCACAAGAACAGACGTAGCGACAGGCTTCTTGAAGGGAAAGATGTAACTCTGTGAGATGAATTAACAGAACACAAAGCAGTTTCTCAGAAAGCTTCTTTCCAGTTTTTAACGGAAGATATTTCCTTTTTCACCGTTGCCCTCTATGGGCTTCCAAATATCACTTTGCAAATTCCACAAGAACAGTCTTAGAGAAAGGCTTCTTGAGGTGAAAGATGAAACACCGTGAGATGAATTAACAGAACACAAAGCAGTTTCTCAGAAAGCTTCTTTCCAGTTTTTAATGGAAGATATTTCCTTTTTCACCATAGCCCTCTAAGGGCTTCCGAATATCACTTTGCCAATTCCACAAGAACAGCCTTAGTTAAAGGCTTCTTGAAGGGAAAGCTGTAACTCGGTGAGATGAAGTAACAGAACACAAAGCAGTTCCTCAGAAAGCTTCTTTCCAGTATTTAACGGAAGATATTTCCTTTTTCACCATAGCCCTCTAAGGGCTTCCAAATATCACTTTGCCAATTCCACAAGAACAGCATTAGCGAAAGGCTTCTTGAAGGGAAAGATGTAACCTTGTGAGATGAATTAACAGAACACAAAGCAGTTTCTCAGAAAACTTCTTTCCAGTATTTAACGAAAGATATTTCCTTTTTCACCATAGCCCTCTATGGCCTTCCAAATATGATTTTGCAAATTCCACAAGAACATTCTTAGAGAAAGGCTTCTTGAGGGAAAAGCTGTAACTCTGTGAGGTGAATTAACAGAACAGAAAGCGTTTTCTCAGAAAGCTTCTTTCCAGTTTTTAACGGAAGATATTTCGTTTTTCTCCATTGCCCTCTATGGGCTTCCAAATATCACTTTGCCAATTCCACAAGAACAGCCTTAGCGAAAGGCTTCTTGAAGGGAAAGGTGTAACTCCGTGAGATGAATTAACAGAACACAAAGCAGTTTCTCAGAAAGCTTCTTTCCAGTTTTTAACGGAAGATATTTCCTTTTTCACCATAGCCCTCTATGGGCTTCCAAATATCACTTTGCCAATTCCACAAGAACAGCCTTAGCGAAAGGCTTCTTGAAGGGAAAGATGTAACTCTGTGAGATGAACTAACAGAACACAAAGCAGTTTCTCAGAAAGCTTCTTTCCAGTTTTTAACCGAAGATACTTCCTTTTTCACCATAGCCCTCTATGGGCTTCCAAATATCACTTTGCCAATTACACAAGAATAGTCTTAGAGAAAGGCTTCTTGAAGGGAAAGCTGTAACTCTGTGAGATGAAGTAACAGAACACAAAGCAGTTTCTCAGAAAGCTTATTTCCGGTAGTTAACGGAAGATATTTCCTTTTTCACCAGAGCCCCCTATGGGCTTCCAAATATCACTTTGTAACTTCCACAAGAACAGTCTTAGAGAAAGACTTCTTGAGGTGAAAGCTGTAACTCTGTGAGATGAATTAACAGACCACAAAGCAGTTTCTCAGAAAGCTTCTTTCCAGTTTTTAACGGAAGATATTTCCTTTTTCACCATAGCCCTCTATGGGCTTCCAAATATCACTTTGCCAATTCCACAAGAACAGCATTAGCAAAAGGCTTCTTGAAGGGAAAGCCGTAACTCTGTGAGATGAATTAACAGAACACAAAGCAGTTTCTCAGAAAGCTTCTTTCCAGTTTTTAACGGAAGATATTTCCTTTTTCACCATTGCCCTCTATGGGCTTCCAAATATCACTTTGCAAATTCCACAAGAACAGACGTAGCGACAGGCTTCTTGAAGGGAAAGATGTAACTCTGTGAGATGAATTAACAGAACACAAAGCAGTTTCTCAGAAAGCTTCTTTCCAGTTTTTAACGGAAGATATTTCCTTTTTCACCGTTGCCCTCTATGGGCTTCCAAATATCACTTTGCAAATTCCACAAGAACAGTCTTAGAGAAAGGCTTCTTGAGGTGAAAGATGAAACACCGTGAGATGAATTAAAAGAACACAAAGCAGTTTCTCAGAAAGCTTCTTTACAGTTTTTAATGCAACATATTTCCTTTTTCACCATAGCCCTCTAAGGGCTTCCGAATATCACTTTGCCAATTCCACA
>JAKFHT010000650.1:0-52845 GCA_023783455.1 Erythrocebus patas | reverse complement strand
TGATCCGGTTTGAGCCGGTCCGTCATGTTTTAGTCCGGTTTGAGCCAGTCAAAACCGGTTTCAGCCGGTCTGGTTTGCCTTGAGCCGGTCTTGTCCGGTTTGAGCAAGACAAAACCCATTGAAACATGTCTGGGCCGGATTGAGTCCGGTTTCAGGCGGTCAAAACCGGTTTGAGCCGGTCTGGCCTGGTTGAAGCTTTCTGAGAAACTGCTTTGTGATGTGTGCATTCCACTCACAGAGTTATACCTCTTTTCTCATAAGGCAGTTTGAACACTGTTCCTGTAAAACTGAAAAGTGATATTTGGGAGCACATTGAAGACTATGGTGAAAAGTGAAATATCCTGAAAACCCAGAAAGAAGCTTCAAGAAACTGCTCTCTGATATGTGCATTCATTTCAGAGAGTTAAAGCTTACATTACTGCCAGTTTGGAAACTCTGTCTTTGAGGAATCTGAAAGGATATTTGGGAGCACATTCAGGCTATGGTGAAAAGGAAATATCTTCAGATAAAACTGGAGAGAAGCTTTCTGAAACTGCTTTGTGATGTGTGTATTCATCTCAGAGTTAAATCATTCTTTGGATTGAGCAGTTTGAAATCACTGTTTCTGTGGAATCTGAGAAAGGACATTTGGGAGCACATTGAAGACTATGGTGAAAAGTGAAATATCCTCAAATAAAACCAGAAAGAAGCTTGAGAAACTGCTTTGTGATGTGCATTCCACTCACAGTTAAGCTTCTGTTTTCATTGAGCAGTATTCTAACACTGTTTGTTAGTCAGCTGAAGGGATACAGAGCTTTGAGGCTTATGGTGAAAAGGAAATATCTTCAGATAAAACTGGAGAAGCTTTCTGAAACTGCTTTGTGATGTGCATTCATCTCAGAGTTAAATCATTCTTTGGATTGAGCAGTTTGAAATCACTGTTTCTGTGGAACCTGAGAAAGGACATTTGGGAGCACATTGAAGACTATGGTGAAAAGGAAATATCCTCAGACAAAACTGGAAAGAAGCTTTCTGTGAAACTGCTTTGTGATAGATATGTATTCATCTCATAGAGTTAAATCATTCTTTGGATTGAGCAGTTTGAAATCACTGTTTCTGTGGAATCTGAGAAAGGACATTTGGGAGCACATTCAGGCCTATGGTGAAAAGGAAATATCTTCAGATAAAAACTGGAGAAGCTTTCTGAGAAACTGCTTTGTGATGTGCATTCCACTCAGGAGTTATACCTCTTTTCTCATAAGGCAGTGTTTGAACACTGTTCCTGTAAAACTGAAAAGTGATATTTTGCAGCACATTGAAGACTATGGTGAAAAGTGAAATATCCTGAAATAAAACCCAGAAAGAAGCATTCCAAGAAACTGCTCTCTGACGTGTGCATTCATTTCAGAGAGTTAAAGCTTACACATTGCCCAGTTTGGAAACTCTGTCTTTGAGGAATCTGTGAAGGATATTAAGTGGTGCCTGAGGCCTGTGGTGAAAAGGAAATATCTTCAGATAAAAACTGGAGAGAAGCTTTCTGAGCAACTGCTTTGTGATGTGTATTCATCTCATAGAGTTAAATCATTCTTTGGATTGAGCAGTTTGAAATCACTGTTTCTGTGGAATCTGAGAAAGGACATTTGGGAGCTTAAGAATATGCTGAAAAGAAATATCCTCAGATAAAACCAGAAGAAGGAAACTTTCTGTGAAACTGCTCTAGGTCACGTGAATTCCACTCACAGTTAAGCTTCTGTTTTCATTGAGCAGTATTCTAACACTGTTTTAGGTTAGTCAGCTAAGGGATACTGGAGCTTTGAGGCTTATGGTGAAAAGGAAATATCTTCAGATAGAAACTGGAGAAGCTTTCTGAGCAACTGCTTTGTGATGTGTGCATTCCACTCACAGAGTTATACTTTTCTTCTCATAGAGGATTGGGAATCCTTTTGGAGAAAAAGCTACCAGGGACATTCAGGAGTATATGGATGGCTATGGTGAAAAGGAAATATCCTCAGACAAAACTGGAAAGAAGCTTTCTGTGAAACTGCTTTTGATAGATATGTTTATTCATCTCATAGAGTTAAATCATTCTTTGGATTGAGCAGTTTGAAATCACTGTTTCTGTGGAATCTGAGAAAGGACATTTGGGAGCACATTCAGGCCTATGGTGAAAAGGAAATATCTTCAGATAAAAACTGGAGAGAAGCTTTCAGAAACTGCTTTGTGATGTGTGCATTCCACTCAGAGTTATACCTCTTTTCTCATAAGGCAGTGTTTGAACACTGTTCCTGTAAAACTGAAAAGTGATATTGAGCATTGAAGACTATGGAAAAGTGAAATATCCTGAAATAAAACCAGAAAGAAGCTTCAAGAAACTGCTCTGACATGTGCATTCATTTCAGAGAGTTAAAGCTTACTTACATTGCCCAGTTTGGAAACTCTGTCTTTGAGGAATCTGAAAGGACATTTGGGAGCACATTCAGGCCTATGGTGAAAAGGAAATATCTTCAGAAAACTGGAGAGAAGCTTTCTGAGCAACTGCTTTGTGATGTGTGTATTCATCTCATAGAGTTAAATCATTCTTTGGATTGAGCAGTTTGAAATCACTGTTTCTGTGGAACCTGAGAAAGGACATTTGGGAACTCTTAGAATATGCTGAAAAGAAATACCTCAGATAAAACCAGAAGGAAGCTTTCTGTGAAACTGCTTTGTGATGTGCATTCCACTCACAGTTAAGCTTCTGTTTTCATTGAGCAGTATTCTAACACTGTTTTAGGGGCAAGGGATATTGGGAGCACATTCAGGCCTATGGTGAAAAGGAAATATCTTCAGATAAAACTGGAGAGAAGCTTTCAGGAGCTGCTTTGATGTGTGCATTCCACTCACAGAGTTATACTTTTCTTCTCATAGAGGATTGGGAATCCCTTTGGAGAAAAGCTACCAGGGACATTCAGGAGTATATGGATGGCTATGGTGAAAAGAAATATCCTCAGACAAAACTGGAAAGAAGCTTTCTGTGAAACTGCTTTGTGATAGATATGTCTATTCATCTCACATAGAGTTAAATCATTCTTTGGATTGAGCAGTTTGAAATCACTGTTTCTGTGGAACCTGAGAAAGGACATTTGGGAGCACATTCAGGCCTGTGGTGAAAAGGAAATATCTTCAGATAAAACTGGAGAGAAGCTTTCTGAGAAACTGCTTTGTGATGTGTGCATTCCACTCAGGAGTTATACCTCTTTCTCATAAGGCAGTGTTTGAACACTGTTCCTGTAAAACTGAAAAGTGATATTTTGCAGCATTGAAGACTATGGAAAAGTGAAATATCCTCAATAAAACCAGAAAGAAGCTTTCAAGAAACTGCTCTGACATGTGCATTCATTTCAGAGTTAAAGCTTACTCTACATTTCCAGTTTGGAAACTCTGTCTTTGAGGAATCTGTGAAGGGATATTAAGTGGCCTGAGGCCTGTGGTGAAAAGGAAATATCTTCAGAAAACTGGAGAGAAGCTTTCTGAGCAACTGCTTTGTGATGTGTATTCATCTCATAGAGTTAAATCATTCTTTGATTGAGCAGTTTGAAATCACTGTTTCTGTGGAATCTGAGAAGGACATTTGGGAACTCTTAGAATATGCTGAAAAGAAATATCCTCAGATAAAACCAGAAGGAAGCTTTCTGTGAAACTGCTTTGTGATGTGCATTCCACTCACAGTTAAGCTTCTGTTTTCATTGAGCAGTATTCTAACACTGTTTTAGGTTAGTCAGCTAAGGGATACTGGAGCTTTGAGGCTTATGGTGAAAAGGAAATATCTTCAGATAAAACTGGAGAGAAGCTTTCTGAGCAACTGCTTTGTGATGTGTGCATTCCACTCACAGAGTTATACTTTTCTCATAGAGGATTGGGAATCCTTTGGAGAAAAGCTACCAGGGACATTGGGAGCACATTCAGGCCTATGGTGAAAAGGAAATATCCTCAGACAAAACTGGAAAGAAGCTTTCTGTGAAACTGCTTTGTGATAGATATGTTTATTCATCTCATAGAGTTAAATCATTCTTTGATTGAGCAGTTTGAAATCACTGTTTCTGTGGAATCTGAGAAAGGACATTTGGGAGCACATTCAGGCCTATGGTGAAAAGGAAATATCTTCAGATAAAACTGGAAGAAGCTTTCTGAGAAACTGCTTTGTGATGTGCATTCCACTCAGGAGTTATACCTCTTTTCTCATAAGGCAGTGTTTGAACACTGTTCCTGTAAAACTGAAAAGTGATATTTTGCAGCATTGAAGACTATGGTGAAAAGTGAAATATCCTGAAATAAAACCCAGAAAGAAGCTTTCAAGAAACTGCTCTCTGATATGTGCATTCATTTCAGAGAGTTAAAGCTTACTCTACATTTCCAGTTTGGAAACTCTGTCTTTGAGGAATCTGTGAAGGGATATGGAGCTTTGAGGCTTATGGTGAAAAGGAAATATCTTCAGATGAAAACTGGAGAGAAGCTTTCTGAGAACTGCTTTGTGATGTGTGTATTCATCTCATAGAGTTAAATCATTCTTGATTGAGCAGTTTGAAATCACTGTTTCTGTGGAACCTGAGAAAGGACATTTGGGAACTCTTAGAATATGCTGAAAAGAAATATCCTCAGATAAAACCAGAAGAAGCTTTCTGTGAAACTGCTTTGTGATGTGTGCATTCCACTCACAGTTAAGCTTCTTTTTCATTGAGCAGTTTGAAACTCTGTCTTTGAGGAATCTGTGAAGGATATTCAGGAGCACTTTGAGGCTTATGGTGAAAAGGAAATATCTTCAGATAAAACTGGAGAGAAGCTTTCAGAAACTGCTTTGTGATGTATTCATCTCACATAGATAAAACTTTCTTTCATTAGCAGTTTGAAACTGTCATGGATGGATCTGAAGGACATTGGAGCACATTCAGGCCTATGGTGAAAAGGAAATATCTCAGATAAAACTGGAGAGAAGCTTTCTGAGAACTGCTTTGTGATGTGTATTCATCTCATAGATAAAACTTTCTTTCATTAGCAGTTTGAAATCACTGTTTCTGTGGAATCTGAGAAGGACATTTGGGAGCACATTCAGGCCTATGGTGAAAAGGAAATATCTTCAGATAAAACTGGAGAGAAGCTTTCTGAGAACTGCTTTGTGATGTGCATTCCACTCACAGTTAAGCTTCTTTTTCATTGAGCAGTTTGAAATCACTGTTTCTGTGGAATCTGAGAAGGACATTTGGGAGCACATTCAGGCCTATGGTGAAAAGGAAATATCCTCAGACAAAACTGAAAGAAGCTTTCTGTGAAACTGCTCTGATATGTGTATTCATCTCATAGATAAAACTTTCTATTACAGTTTGAAACTGTCATGGATGGATCTGAAGGACATTGGAGCACATTCAGGCCTATGGTGAAAAGGAAATATCTTCAGATAAAACTGGAGAGAAGCTTTCTGAGAAACTGCTTTGTGATGTGTGCATTCCACTCAGAGTTATACCTCTTTCTCATAAGGCAGTGTTTGAACACTGTTCTGTAAAACTGAAAAGTGATATTTTGCAGCATTGAAGACTATGAAAAGTGAAATATCCTCAGATAAAACCAGAAGAAGCTTTCTGTGAAACTGCTCTGATATGTGCATTCATTTCACAGAGTTAAGCTTCTTTTTCATTGAGCAGTTTGAAACTCTGTCTTTGAGGAATCTGTGAAGGATATTCAGGAGCACTTTGAGGCTTATGGTGAAAAGGAAATATCTTCAGAAAAACTGGAGAGAAGCTTGAGAACTGCTTTGTGATGTGTATTCATCTCATAGAGTTAAATCATTCTTTCATTGAGCAGTTTGAAATCACTGTTTCTGTGGAATCTGAGAAGGACATTTGGGAACTCTTAGAATATGCTGAAAAGAAATATCCTCAGATAAAACCAGAAGAAGCTTTCTGTGAAACTGCTCTGTGTGAATTCCACTCACACAGTTAAGCTTCTCTTTCATTGAGCAGTTTGAAACTCTGTCTTTGAGGAATCTGTGAAGGATATTCAGGAGCACTTTGAGGCTTATGGTGAAAAGGAAATATCTTCAGATAAAACTGGAGAGAAGCTTTCTGAGAACTGCTTTGTGATGTGCATTCCACTCACAGTTAAGCTTCTTTTTCATTGAGCAGTTTGAACACTGTTCCTGTAAAACTGAAAAGTGATATTCAGAGCACATTGAAGACTATGGTGAAAAGGAAATATCTCAGATAAAACTGGAAAGAAGCTGTGAAACTGCTTTGTGATAGATATGTTTATTCATCTCATAGATAAAACTTTCTTTCATTGAGCAGTTTGAAATCACTGTTTCTGTGGAATCTGAGAAGGACATTTGGGAGCACATTCAGGCTATGGTGAAAAGGAAATATCTTCAGATAAAACTGGAGAGAAGCTTTCAGAAACTGCTTTGTGATGTGTATTCCACTCACAGTTAAGCTTCTTTTCATTGAGCAGTTTGAAATCACTGTTTCTGTGGAATCTGAGAAAGGACATTTGGGAGCACATTCAGGCTATGGTGAAAAGGAAATATCTTCAGATAAAACTGGAGAGAAGCTTGAGAAACTGCTTTGTGATGTGTGCATTCCACTCACAGAGTTAAAGCTTACTCTACATTTCCCAGTTTGGAAACTCTGTCTTTGAGGAATCTGTGAAGGATATTCAGAGCACTTTGAGGCTTATGGTGAAAAGGAAATATCTTCAGATAGAAACTGGAGAGAAGCTTTCTGAGAACTGCTTTGTGATGTGTGCATTCCACTCAGAGTTATACCTTCTTCTCATAAGGCAGTGTTTGAACACTGTTCCTGTAAAACTGAAAAGTGATATTCAGAGCACTTTGAGGCTTATGGTGAAAAGGAAATATCCTCAGATAAAACTGGAGAGAAGCTTGAGAAACTGCTTTGTGATGTGTGTATTCATCTCACATAGATAAAACTTTCTTTCATTAGCAGTTTTGAAACTGTCATGGATGGATCTGAAGGGATATTTGGGAGCACATTCAGGCCTATGGTGAAAAGGAAATATCTTCAGATAAAACTGGAGAGAAGCTTGAGAAACTGCTTTGTGATGTGTGCATTCCACTCAGAGTTATACCTCTTTCTCATAAGGCAGTGTTTGAACACTGTTCTGTAAAACTAAAAAGTGATATTCAGAGCACATTGAAGACTATGGTGAAAAGTGAAATATCCTCAAATAAAACCCAGAAAGAAGCTTCCAAGAAACTGCTCTCTGATATGTGCATTCATTTCACAGAGTTAAAGCTTACTCTACATTTCCCAGTTTGGAAACTCTGTCTTTGAGGAATCTGAGAAGGACATTTGGGAGCACATTCAGGCTATGGTGAAAAGGAAATATCTTCAGATGAAAACTGGAGAAGCTTTCTGAGCAACTGCTTTGTGATGTGTATTCATCTCATAGAGTTAAATCATTCTTGGATTGAGCAGTTTGAAATCACTGTTTCTGTGGAATCTGAGAAAGGACATTTGGGAAGCTCTTAAGAATATGCTGAAAAGAAATACCTCAGATAAAACCAGAAGGAAGCTTTCTGTGAAACTGCTTTGTGATGTGCATTCCACTCACAGTTAAGCTTCTGTTTTCATTGAGCAGTTTGAAATCACTGTTTCTGTGGAATCTGAGAAGGACATTTGGGAGCACATTCAGGCTATGGTGAAAAGGAAATATCTTCAGATAGAAACTGGAGAGAAGCTTGAGAACTGCTTTGTGATGTGTGTATTCATCTCACATAGATAAAACTTTCTTTCATTGAGCAGTTTGAAATCACTGTTTCTGTGGAACCTGAGAAAGGACATTTGGGAGCACATTCAGGCTATGGTGAAAAGGAAATATCCTCAGACAAAAACTGGAAAGAAGCTTTCTGAAACTGCTTTGTGATAGATATGTTTATTCATCTCACATAGATAAAACTTTCTTTCATTGAGCAGTTTTGAAACTGTCATGGATGGATCTGAAGGACATTTGGGAGCACATTCAGGCTATGGTGAAAAGGAAATATCTTCAGATAGAAACTGAGAGAAGCTTTCTGAGAAACTGCTTTGTGTGTGTGCATTCCACTCAGGAGTTATACCTTTTCTCATAAGGCAGTGTTTGAACACTGTTCCTGTAAAACTGAAAAGTGATATTTGGAGCATTGAAGACTATGGTGAAAAGTGAAATATCCTCAAATAAAACCCAGAAAGAAGCTTTCTGAGAAACTGCTTTGTGATGTGTGCATTCCACTCACAGTTAAGCTTCTGTTTTCATTGAGCAGTTTGAAATCACTGTTTCTGTGGAATCTGAGAAAGGACATTTGGGAGCACATTCAGGCTATGGTGAAAAGGAAATATCTTCAGATGAAAACTGGAGAGAAGCTTTCTGAGCAACTGCTTTGTGATGTGTATTCATCTCATAGAGTTAAATCATTCTTTGGATTGAGCAGTTTGAAATCACTGTTTCTGTGGAATCTGAGAAAGGACATTTGGGAATGCTTAGAATATGCTGAAAAGAAATACCTCAGATAAAACCAGAAGGAAGCTTTCTGTGAAACTGCTCTGTCATGTGAATTCCACTCACAGTTAAGCTTCTGTTTTCATTGAGCAGTTTGAAATCACTGTTTCTGTGGAATCTGAGAAGGACATTTGGGAGCTTTGAGGCTTATGGTGAAAAGGAAATATCTTCAGATAGAACTGGAGAGAAGCTTTGAGAACTGCTTTGTGATGTGTGCATTCCACTCACAGAGTTATACTTTTCTTCTCATAGAGGATTGAATCCTTTGGAGAAAAGCTACCAGGGACATTGGGAGCACATTCAGGCTATGGTGAAAAGGAAATATCTTCAGATAAAACTGGAAAGAAGCTTTCTGTGAAACTGCTTTGTGATAGATATGTTTATTCATCTCATAGAGTTAAATCATTCTTTGATTGAGCAGTTTGAAATCACTGTTTCTGTGGAATCTGAGAAGGACATTTGGGAGCACATTCAGGCCTATGGTGAAAAGGAAATATCTTCAGATAAAACTGGAGAAGCTTTCTGAGAAACTGCTTTGTGATGTGTGCATTCCACTCAGAGTTATACTCTTTCTCATAAGGCAGTGTTTGAACACTGTTCTGTAAAACTGAAAAGTGATATTTGAGCACATTGAAGACTATGTGAAAAGTGAAATATCCTCAAATAAAACCCAGAAAGAAGCTTCAAGAAACTGCTCTGATATGTGCATTCATTTCACAGAGTTAAAGCTTACTACATTTCCCAGTTTGGAAACTCTGTCTTTGAGGAATCTGTGAAGGATATTGGAGCACATTCAGGCTATGGTGAAAAGGAAATCTTCAGATGAAAACTGGAGAAGCTTGAGCAACTGCTTTGTGATGTGTGTATTCATCTCAGAGTTAAATCATTCTTTGGATTGAGCAGTTTGAAATCACTGTTTGTGGAATCTGAGAAGGACATTTGGGAACGCTTTAGAATATGGAAAAGAAATATCCTCAGATAAAACCAGAAGGAAGCTTTCTGTGAAACTGCTTTGTGATGTGTGCATTCCACTCACAGTTAAGCTTCTTTTCATTGAGCAGTTTGAAACTCTGTCTTTGAGGAATCTGAAGGATATTGGAGCACATTCAGGCTATGGTGAAAAGGAAATATCTTCAGAAAACTGGAGAGAAGCTTGAGAACTGCTTTGTGATGTGTATTCATCTCATAGAGTTAAATCATTCTTTGATTGAGCAGTTTGAAACTCTGTCTTTGAGGAATCTGAAGGATATTGGAGCACATTCAGGACTATGGTGAAAAGGAAATATCTCAGATAAAACTGGAGAAGCTTTCTGAAACTGCTTTGTGATGTGTATTCATCTCACAGAGTTAAATCATTCTTGGATTGAGCAGTTTGAAACTCTGTCTTTGAGGAATCTGAAGGATATTGGAGCACATTCAGGACTATGGTGAAAAGGAAATATCCTCAGATAAAACTGGAAAGAAGCTTTCTGTGAAACTGCTTTGATATTTATTCATCTCACAGAGTTAAATCATTCTTTGATTGAGCAGTTTGAAACTGTCATGGATGGATCTGAAGGATATTGGAGCACATTCAGGCTATGGTGAAAAGGAAATATCTTCAGAAAAACTGGAGAGAAGCTTTCTGAAACTGCTTTGTGATGTGTGCATTCCACTCAGAGTTATACCTTTTCTCATAAGGCAGTGTTTGAACACTGTTCTGTAAAACTGAAAAGTGATATTTGAGCACATTGAAGACTATGGTGAAAAGTGAAATATCCTCAAATAAAACCCAGAAAGAAGCTTCAAGAAACTGCTCTGATATGTGCATTCATTTCACAGAGTTAAAGCTTACTACATTTCCCAGTTTGGAAATCTGTCTTTGAGGAATCTGTGAAGGATATTGGGAGCTTTGAGGCTTATGGTGAAAAGGAAATATCTTCAGATAAAACTGGAGAGAAGCTTTCTGAGCAACTGCTTTGTGATGTGTATTCATCTCATAGAGTTAAATCATTCTTGGATTGAGCAGTTTGAAATCACTGTTTCTGTGGAATCTGAGAAAGGACATTTGAGCACATTGAAGACTATGGTGAAAAGAAATATCTTCAGAAAACTGGAGAAGCTTTCTGTGAAACTGCTCTGTGTCATGTGAATTCCACTCACAGTTAAGCTTCTTTCATTGAGCAGTATTCTAACACTGTTTATGTTTAGATGTGAAGGGATATTGGAGCTTTGAGGCTTATGGTGAAAAGGAAATATCTTCAGATAGAAACTGGAGAGAAGCTTTCTGAGAACTGCTTTGTGATGTGTGCATTCCACTCACAGAGTTATACTTTCTTCTCATAAGGCAGTTTGAACACTGTTCCTGTAAAACTGAAAAGTGATATTGAGCACATTGAAGACTATGGTGAAAAGGAAATATCCTCAGACAAAACTGGAAAGAAGCTTTCTGAAACTGCTTTGTGATAGATATGTTTATTCATCTCATAGATAAAACTTTCTTTCATTAGCAGTTTGAAACTCTGTCATGGATGGATCTGAAAGGACATTTGGGAGCACATTCAGGCCTATGGTGAAAAGGAAATATCTTCAGATAAAACTGGAGAGAAGCTTTCTGAGAAACTGCTTTGTGATGTGCATTCACTCAGAGTTATACCTCTTTTCTCATAAGGCAGTGTTTGAACACTGTTCCTGTAAAACTGAAAAGTGATATTGAGCACATTGAAGACTATGAAAAGTGAAATATCCTCAAATAAAACCCAGAAAGAAGTTCCAAGAAACTGCTCTCTGATATGTGCATTCATTTCACAGAGTTAAAGCTACTCTACATTTCCCAGTTTGGAAACTCTGTCTTTGAGAATCTGTGAAGGGATATTCAGAGCATTGAAGACTATGGTGAAAAGGAAATATCTTCAGAAAAACTGGAGAGAAGCTTGAGAAACTGCTTTGTGATGTGTGTATTCATCTCATAGAGTTAAATCATTCTTTGATTGAGCAGTTTGAAATCACTGTTTCTGGAATCTGAGAAAGGACATTTGAGCACATTGAAGACTATGAAAAGTGAAATATCCTCAGAAAAACCAGAAGAAGCTTTCTGTGAAACTGCTTGTGATGTGCATTCCACTCACAGTTAAGCTTCTTTCATTGAGCAGTTTGAAACTGTCTTTGAGGAATCTGTGAAGGGATATTGGAGCTTTGAGGCTTATGGTGAAAAGGAAATATCTTCAGAAAAACTGGAGAGAAGCTTTCTGAGAACTGCTTTGTGATGTGTATTCCACTCACAGAGTTAAATCATTCTTTGATTGAGCAGTTTGAAACTCTGTCTTTGAGGAATCTGTGAAGGGATATTGGAGCTTTGAGGCTTATGGTGAAAAGGAAATATCCTCAGAAAAACTGGAAAGAAGCTTTCTGAAACTGCTGTGATGTGTATTCATCTCATAGAGTTAAATCATTCTTGGATTGAGCAGTTTGAAATCACTGTTTCTGTGGAATCTGAGAAGGACATTTGGGAGCACATTCAGGCCTATGGTGAAAAGGAAATATCCTCAGATAAAACTGGAAAGAAGCTTTCTGTGAAACTGCTTTGTGATGTTTATTCATCTCATAGAGTTAAATCATTCTTTGATTGAGCAGTTTGAAATCACTGTTTCTGTGGAATCTGAGAAGGACATTTGGGAGCACATTCAGGCCTGGTGAAAAGGAAATATCTTCAGATAAAACTGGAGAGAAGCTTTCTGAGAAACTGCTTTGTGATGTGCATTCCACTCAGAGTTATACTTTCTTCTCATAAGGCAGTGTTTGAACACTGTTCTGTAAAACTGAAAAGTGATATTTGAGCACATTGAAGACTATGAAAAGTGAAATATCCTCAAATAAAACCAGAAGAAGCTTCCAAGAAACTGCTCTCTGATGTGCATTCATTTCACAGAGTTAAAGCTTACTCTACATTTCCCAGTTTGGAAACTGTCTTTGAGGAATCTGAAAGGACATTTGGGAGCACATTCAGGCCTATGGTGAAAAGGAAATGTCTTCTGATGAAAACTGGAGAGAAGCTTTCTGAGCAACTGCTTTGTGATGTGTATTCATCTCATAGAGTTAAATCATTCTTGGATTGAGCAGTTTGAAATCACTGTTTCTGTGGAATCTGAAAGGACATTTGGGAAGCTCTTTAGAATATGGAAAAGAAATATCCTCAGATAAAACCAGAAGGAAGCTTTCTGAAACTGCTGTGATGTGTGCATTCCACTCACAGTTAAGCTTCTTTCATTGAGCAGTTTGAAACTCTGTCTTTGAGGAATCTGTGAAGGGATATTCAGGAGCTTTGAGGCTTATGGTGAAAAGGAAATATCTTCAGATAGAAACTGGAGAGAAGCTTTCTGAGAACTGCTTTGTGATGTGCATTCCACTCACACAGTTAAGCTTCTTTTTCATTGAGCAGTTTGAAATCACTGTTTCTGTGGAATCTGAGAAAGGACATTTGGGAGCACATTCAGGCCTATGGTGAAAAGGAAATATCCTCAGACAAAAACTGGAAAGAAGCTGTGAAACTGCTTTGTGATAGATATGTTTATTCATCTCATAGAGTTAAATCATTCTTTGATTGAGCAGTTTGAAACTGTCTTTGAGGAATCTGAAAGGACATTTGGGAGCACATTCAGGCCTATGGTGAAAAGGAAATATCTTCAGAAAAACTGGAAAGAAGCTTTCTGAAACTGCTTTGTGATGTTTATTCATCTCACATAGATAAAACTTTCTTTCATTGAGCAGTTTGAAATCACTGTTTCTGTGGAATCTGAGAAGGACATTTGGGAGCACATTCAGGCCTATGGTGAAAAGAAATATCCTCAGATAAAACCAGAAGAAGCTTTCTGAGAAACTGCTGTGATGTGTGCATTCCACTCACAGTTAAGCTTCTTTTTCATTGAGCAGTTTGAAATCACTGTTTCTGTGGAATCTGAGAAGGACATTTGGGAGCACATTCAGGCCTATGGTGAAAAGGAAATATCTTCAGATGAAAACTGGAGAGAAGCTTTCTGAGAAACTGCTTTGTGATGTATTCATCTCATAGAGTTAAATCATTCTTGATTGAGCAGTTTGAAATCACTGTTTCTGTGGAATCTGAGAAGGACATTTGGGAAGCTCTTAGAATATGCTGAAAAGAAATATCCTCAGATAAAACCAGAAGGAAACTTTCTGTGAAACTGCTCTGTCATGTGAATTCCACTCACACAGTTAAGCTTCTTTTTCATTGAGCAGTTTGAAATCACTGTTTCTGTGGAATCTGAGAAGGACATTTGGGAGCACATTCAGGCCTATGGTGAAAAGGAAATATCTTCAGATAGAACTGGAGAGAAGCTTTCTGAGAACTGCTTTGTGATGTGCATTCCACTCAGAGTTATACTTTTCTCATAAGGCAGTTTGAACACTGTTCTGTAAAACTGAAAAGTGATATTTTGCAGCATTGAAGACTATGGTGAAAAGGAAATATCCTCAGACAAAACTGGAAAGAAGCTGTGAAACTGCTTTGTGATAGATATGTATTCATCTCACATAGATAAAACTTTCTTTCATTGAGCAGTTTTGAAACTGTCATGGAGGATCTGAAGGACATTTGGGAGCACATTCAGGCCTATGGTGAAAAGGAAATATCTTCAGATAAAACTGGAGAGAAGCTTTCTGAGAACTGCTTTGTGATGTGTGCATTCCACTCAGAGTTATACCTCTTCTCATAAGGCAGTTTGAACACTGTTCTGTAAAACTGAAAAGTGATATTTTGCAGCATTGAAGACTATGGAAAAGTGAAATATCCTGAAATAAAACCCAGAAAGAAGCTTCAAGAAACTGCTCTCTGATGTGTGCATTCATCTCATAGAGTTAAATCATTCTTTGATTGAGCAGTTTGAAATCACTGTTTCTGTGGAATCTGAGAAGGACATTTGGGAGCACATTCAGGCCTGTGGTGAAAAGGAAATATCTTCAGATGAAAACTGGAGAGAAGCTTGAGCAACTGCTTTGTGATGTGTATTCATCTCATAGAGTTAAATCATTCTTTGGATTGAGCAGTTTGAAATCACTGTTTCTGTGGAACCTGAAAGGACATTTGGGAATGCTCTTAGAATATGCTGAAAAGAAATATCCTCAGATAAAACCAGAAGGAAACTTTCTGTGAAACTGCTCTGTCATGTGAATTCCACTCACAGTTAAGCTTCTTTTTCATTGAGCAGTATTCTAACACTGTTTTGTTAGTCAGCTAAGGGATATTTGGAGCGCTTTGAGGCTTATGGTGAAAAGGAAATATCTTCAGATAAAACTGGAGAGAAGATTTCTGAGGAGCTGCTTTGTGATGTGTGCATTCCACTCAGAGTTATACTTTTCTTCTCATAGATTGGGAATCCTTTGGAGAAAAGCTACCAGGGACATTTGGGAGCTTTGAGGCTTATGGTGAAAAGGAAATATCCTCAGACAAAACTGGAAAGAAGCTTTCTGAAACTGCTTTGTGATATGTGCATTCATTTCACAGAGTTAAATCATTCTTGATTGAGCAGTTTTGAAACTGTCATGGATGGATCTGAAGGACATTCGGGAGCACATTCAGGCCTATGGTGAAAAGGAAATATCTTCAGATAAAACTGGAGAGAAGCTTTCTGAGAAACTGCTTTGTGATGTGTGCATTCCACTCAGAGTTATACCTCTTTTCTCATAAGGCAGTGTTTGAACACTGTTCTGTAAAACTGAAAAGTGATATTTTGCAGCGCATTGAAGACTATGGAAAAGTGAAATATCCTCAAATAAAACCCAGAAAGAAGCTTCAAGAAACTGCTCTGATATGTGCATTCATTTCAGAGAGTTAAAGCTTACACTATTGCAGTTTGGAAACTCTGTCTTTGAGGAATCTGTGAAGGATATTGGGAGCACATTCAGGCCTGTGGTGAAAAGGAAATCTTCAGATGAAAACTGGAGAGAAGCTTTCTGAGAAACTGCTTGTGATGTGTATTCATCTCAGAGTTAAATCATTCTTTGGATTGAGCAGTTTGAAATCACTGTTTCTGTGGAATGAGAAAGGACATTTGGGAATGCTCTTAGAATATGCTGAAAAGAAATATCAGATAAAACCAGAAGAAGCTTTCAGAAACTGCTCTGTCATGTGAATTCCACTCACAGTTAAGCTTCTTTTTCATTGAGCAGTATTCTAACACTGTTTTTGTTAGTCAGCTAAGGGATATTTGGAGCGCTTTGAGGCTTATGGTGAAAAGGAAATATCTTCAGATAGAAACTGGAGAAGATTTCTGAGGAGCTGCTTTGTGATGTGTGCATTCCACTCACAGTTATACTTTTCTTCTCATAGAGATTGGGAATCCTTTGGAGAAAAAGCTACCAGGGACATTTGGGAGCACATTCAGGCCTATGGTGAAAAGGAAATATCCTCAGACAAAAACTGGAAAGAAGCTTTCTGTGAAACTGCTTTGTGATAGATATGTTTATTCATCTCATAGAGTTAAATCATTCTTTGGATTGAGCAGTTTGAAATCACTGTTTCTGTGGAATCTGAGAAGGACATTTGGGAGCACATTCAGGCTATGGTGAAAAGGAAATATCTTCAGATAAAACTGGAGAGAAGCTTTCTGAGAAACTGCTTTGTGATGTGCATTCCACTCAGAGTTATACCTCTTTTCTCATAAGGCAGTGTTTGAACACTGTTCCTGTAAAACTGAAAAGTGATATTTCAGCATTGAAGACTATGGAAAAAGTGAAATATCCTGAAATAAAACCCAGAAAGAAGTTCCAAGAAACTGCTTTGTGATGTGTGTATTCATCTCAGAGTTAAATCATTCTTGATTGAGCAGTTTGAAATCACTGTTTCTGTGGAATCTGAGAAGGACATTTGGGAGCACATTCAGGCCTATGGTGAAAAGGAAATATCTTCAGATGAAAACTGGAGAGAAGCTGAGCAACTGCTTTGTGATGTATTCATCTCATAGAGTTAAATCATTCTTTGGATTGAGCAGTTTGAAATCACTGTTTCTGTGGAACTGAGAAAGGACATTTGGGAATGCTCTTAGAATATGCTGAAAAGAAATATCCTCAGATAAAACCAGAAGAAGCTTTCTGTGAAACTGCTCTGTCATGTGAATTCCACTCACAGTTAAGCTTCTGTTTTCATTGAGCAGTTTTCTAACACTGTTTTTGTTAGTCAGCTAAGGGATATTTGGAGCACTTTGAGGCTTATGGTGAAAAGGAAATATCTTCAGATAAAACTGGAGAAGCTTTCTGAAACTGCTTTGTGATGTGCATTCCACTCACAGAGTTATACTTTCTTCTCAGAGAGGATTGAATCCTTTGGAGAAAAGCTACCAGGGACATTCAGGAGCACATTCAGGCTATGGTGAAAAGGAAATATCCTCAGATAAAACTGGAAAGAAGCTTTCTGTGAAACTGCTTGTGATAGATATGTTTATTCATCTCATAGAGTTAAATCATTCTTGATTGAGCAGTTTGAAATCACTGTTTCTGTGGAATCTGAGAAGGACATTTGGGAGCACATTCAGGCCTATGGTGAAAAGGAAATATCTTCAGAAAAACTGGAAAGAAGCTTTCAGAAACTGCTTTGTGATGTGTGCATTCCACTCAGAGTTATACCTCTTTTCATAAGGCAGTTTGAACACTGTTCCTGTAAAACTGAAAAGTGATATTTGAGCATTGAAGACTATGGAAAAGTGAAATATCCTCAGATAAAACCAGAAGAAGCTTTCTGAAACTGCTTTGTGATGTATTCATCTCATAGAGTTAAATCATTCTTGATTGAGCAGTTTGAAATCACTGTTTCTGTGGAATCTGAGAAAGGACATTTGGGAGCACATTCAGGCTATGGTGAAAAGGAAATCTTCATGAAAACTGGAGAGAAGCTGAGCAACTGCTTTGTGATGTGTATTCATCTCATAGAGTTAAATCATTCTTTGATTGAGCAGTTTGAAATCACTGTTTCTGTGGAATCTGAGAAAGGACATTTGGGAGCACATTCAGGCTATGGTGAAAAGGAAATATCCTCAGATAAAACCAGAAGGAAGCTTTCTGAAACTGCTCTGTGTCATGTGAATTCCACTCACAGTTAAGCTTCTGTTTTCATTGAGCAGTATTCTAACACTGTTTTAGGTTAGTCAGCTAAGGGATATGGAGCACTTTGAGGCTTATGGTGAAAAGGAAATATCTTCAGAAAACTGGAGAGAAGCTTTCTGAGAACTGCTTTGTGATGTGTGCATTCCACTCAGAGTTATACTTTCTTCTCAGAGAGGATTGAATCCTTTGGAGAAAAGCTACCAGGGACATTGGGAGCACATTCAGGCTATGGTGAAAAGGAAATATCCTCAGACAAAAACTGGAAAGAAGCTGTGAAACTGCTCTGATAGATATGTTTATTCATCTCACATAGATAAACTTTCTATTACACAGTTTTGAAATCACTGTTTCTGTGGAATCTGAGAAGGACATTTGGGAGCACATTCAGGCTATGGTGAAAAGGAAATATCTTCAGATAAAACTGGAGAGAAGCTTTCTGAGAAACTGCTTTGTGATGTGCATTCCACTCAGAGTTATACCTCTTTTCTCATAAGGCAGTGTTTGAACACTGTTCTGTAAAACTGAAAAGTGATATTTGAGCATTGAAGACTATGGTGAAAAGGAAATATCCTCAGATAAAACCAGAAGAAGCTTCAAGAAACTGCTCTCTGATGTGCATTCATTTCAGAGAGTTAAAGCTTACTCTACATTTCCCAGTTTGGAAACTCTGTCATGGAGGATCTGAAGGGACATTTGGGAGCACATTCAGGCCTATGGTGAAAAGGAAATATCTTCAGAAAAACTGGAGAGAAGCTTTCTGTGAAACTGTTTTGTGATGTGTGTATTCATCTCATAGAGTTAAATCATTCTTTATTGAGCAGTTTGAAATCACTGTTTCTGTGGAACCTGAGAAAGGACATTTGGGAACTCTTAGAATATGCTGAAAAGAAATATCCTCAGATAAAACCAGAAGAAGCTTTCTGTGAAACTGCTCTGTGTCATGTGAATTCCACTCACAGTTAAGCTTCTTTTCATTGAGCAGTTTGAAATCACTGTTTCTGTGGAACCTGAGAAAGGACATTTGGGAGCTTTGAGGCTTATGGTGAAAAGGAAATATCTTCAGATAAAACTGGAGAGAAGCTTTCTGAAACTGCTTTGTGATGTGTGCATTCCACTCACAGAGTTATACCTTTTCTCATAAGGCAGTGTTTGAACACTGTTCCTGTAAAACTGAAAAGTGATATTTTGAGCATTGAAGACTATGGTGAAAAGGAAATATCCTCAGACAAAACTGGAAAGAAGCTTTCTGTGAAACTGCTTTGTGATAGATATGTTTATTCATCTCACAGAGTTAAATCATTCTTGGATTGAGCAGTTTGAAACTGTCATGGAGGATCTGAAGGGACATTTGGGAGCACATTCAGGCCTATGGTGAAAAGGAAATATCTTCAGATAAAACTGGAGAAGCTTTCTGAGAAACTGCTTTGTGATGTGTGCATTCCACTCAGGAGTTATACCTTTTCTCATAAGGCAGTGTTTGAACACTGTTCTGTAAAACCAAAAAGTGATATTTTGAGCATTGAAGACTATGGTGAAAAGTGAAATATCCTGAAATAAAACCCAGAAAGAAGTTTCCAAGAAACTGCTCTGACATGTGCATTCATTTCAGAGAGTTAAAGCTTACTCTACATTTCCCAGTTTGGAAACTGTCTTTGAGGATCTGAAGGACATTTGGGAGCACATTCAGGCTATGGTGAAAAGGAAATATCTTCAGATGAAAACTGGAGAGAAGCTTTCTGAGCAACTGCTTTGTGATGTGTGTATTCATCTCATAGAGTTAAATCATTCTTTGATTGAGCAGTTTGAAATCACTGTTTCTGGAACCTGAGAAAGGACATTTGGGAACTCTTAGAATATGGAAAAGAAATACCTCAGATAAAACTGGAAGAAGCTTTCTGAAACTGCTCTGTGTGTGAATTCCACTCACAGTTAAGCTTCTTTTCATTGAGCAGTTTGAAACTCTGTCTTTGAGGAATCTGAAGGATATTGGAGCACTTTGAGGCTTATGGTGAAAAGGAAATATCTTCAGATAAAACTGGAGAGAAGATTTCTGAGGAACTGCTTTGTGATGTGCATTCCACTCACAGTTAAGCTTCTTTTCATTGAGCAGTTTGAAATCACTGTTTCTGTGGAATCTGAGAAGGACATTTGGGAGCACATTCAGGCCTATGGTGAAAAGGAAATATCCTCAGATAAAACCAGAAGAAGCTTTCTGTGAAACTGCTTTGTATGTTTATTCATCTCATAGAGTTAAATCATTCTTTGATTGAGCAGTTTGAAACTCTGTCATGGAGGATCTGAAGGGACATTTGGGAGCACATTCAGACTATGGTGAAAAGGAAATATCTTCAGATAAAACTGGAGAAGCTTTCTGAGAAACTGCTTGTGATGTGCATTCCACTCAGAGTTATACCTCTTCTCATAAGGCAGTGTTTGAACACTGTTCCTGTAAAACTGAAAAGTGATATTTTGAGCATTGAAGACTATGGAAAAGTGAAATATCCTCAGAAAAACTGGAAAGAAGCTTTCTGAAACTGCTCTGATATGTGCATTCATTTCACAGAGTTAAAGCTTACTCTACATTTCCCAGTTTGGAAACTCTGTCTTTGAGGAATCTGAAGGGACATTTGGGAGCACATTCAGGCTATGGTGAAAAGGAAATATCTTCAGATGAAAACTGGAGAGAAGCTTTCTGAGAAACTGTTTTGTGATGTGTGCATTCCACTCACAGAGTTATACCTCTTCTCATAAGGCAGTTTGAACACTGTTCCTGTAAAACTGAAAAGTGATATTTTGAGCATTGAAGACTATGGTGAAAAGAAATATCCTCATAAAACCAGAAGAAGCTTTCTGAAACTGCTTTGTGATGTGTGCATTCCACTCACAGTTAAGCTTCTTTTCATTGAGCAGTTTGAAATCACTGTTTCTGTGGAATCTGAGAAGGACATTTGGGAGCACATTCAGGCTATGGTGAAAAGGAATATCTTCAGATAAAACTGGAGAAGCTTTCTGAGAACTGCTTTGTGATGTGCATTCCACTCACAGTTAAGCTTCTTTTCATTGAGCAGTTTGAAATCACTGTTTCTGTGGAACTGAGAAAGGACATTTGGGAGCACATTCAGGCTATGGTGAAAAGGAAATATCCTCAGATAAAACTGGAGAAGCTTTCTGAAACTGCTTTGTGATGTGTGCATTCCACTCACAGTTAAGCTTCTTTTCATTGAGCAGTTTGAAATCACTGTTTCTGTGGAATCTGAGAAAGGACATTTGGGAGCACATTCAGGCCTATGGTGAAAAGGAAATATCTTCAGATAAAACTGGAGAGAAGCTTTCTGTGAAACTGTTTTGTGATGTGTGCATTCCACTCACAGTTAAGCTTCTTTTCATTGAGCAGTTTGAAACTCTGTCATGGATGGATCTGAAGGGACATTCGGGAGCACATTCAGGACTATGGTGAAAAGGAAATATTCAGATAAAACTGGAAAGAAGCTTTCTGTGAAACTGCTTTGTGATAGATATGTTTATTCATCTCACATAGATAAAACTTTCTTTCATTAGCAGTTTGAAACTCTGTCATGGATGGATCTGAAGGGACATTTGGGAGCACATTCAGGCTATGGTGAAAAGGAAATATCTTCAGATAAAACTGGAGAGAAGCTTTCTGAGAAACTGCTTTGTGATGTGCATTCCACTCAGGAGTTATACCTTTTCTCATAAGGCAGTGTTTGAACACTGTTCCTGTAAAACTGAAAAGTGATATTTTGGAGCACATTGAAGACTATGGTGAAAAGTGAAATATCCTCAAATAAAACCCAGAAAGAAGCATTCCAAGAAACTGCTCTGATGTGCATTCATTTCACAGAGTTAAAGCTTACTCTACATTGCCCAGTTTGGAAACTCTGTCTTTGAGGAATCTGAAGGGATATTGGAGCACATTCAGGCCTATGGTGAAAAGGAAATGTCTTCATGAAAACTGGAGAGAAGCTTTCTGAGCAACTGCTTTGTGTGTGTATTCATCTCATAGAGTTAAATCATTCTTTGATTGAGCAGTTTGAAATCACTGTTTCTGTGGAATCTGAGAAGGACATTTGGGAATGCTCTTAGAATATGCTGAAAAGAAATACCTCAGATAAAACCAGAAGAAGCTTTCTGTGAAACTGCTCTGTGTCATGTGAATTCCACTCACAGTTAAGCTTCTTTTCATTGAGCAGTTTGAAATCACTGTTTCTGTGGAATCTGAGAAGGACATTTGGGAGCTTTGAGGCTTATGGTGAAAAGGAAATATGTTCAGATAAAACTGGAGAAGCTTTCTGAGCAACTGCTTTGTGATGTGCATTCCACTCAGAGTTATACTTTCTTCTCATAGAGGATTGGGGAATCCTTTGGAGAAAAGCTACCAGGGACATTTGGGAGCACATTCAGACTATGGTGAAAAGAAATATCCTCAGACAAAACTGGAAAGAAGCTTTCTGAAACTGCTTTGTGATATGTGTATTCATCTCACAGAGTTAAATCATTCTTTGATTGAGCAGTTTGAAACTGTCATGGATGATCTGAAGGGACATTTGGGAGCACATTCAGACTATGGTGAAAAGGAAATACCTCAGATAAAACTGGAAAGAAGCTTTCTGAAACTGCTTTGTGATAGATATGTTTATTCATCTCATAGAGTTAAATCATTCTTTGATTGAGCAGTTTGAAACTGTCATGGATGATCTGAAGGGACATTTGGAGCACATTCAGGCCTATGGTGAAAAGGAAATATCTTCAGATAAAACTGGAGAAGCTTTCTGAGAAACTGCTTTGTGATGTGTGCATTCCACTCAGGAGTTATACCTCTTTTCTCATAAGGCAGTGTTTGAACACTGTTCCTGTAAAACTGAAAAGTGATATTTTGGAGCACATTGAAGACTATGGTGAAAAGTGAAATATCCTCAAATAAAACCCAGAAAGAAGCTTCCAAGAAACTGCTTTGTGATGTGTGCATTCATTTCAGAGTTAAAGTTTACTTACATTTCCCAGTTTGGAAACTCTGTCATGGATGGATCTGAAGGGACATTTGGAGCACATTCAGGCCTATGGTGAAAAGGAAATGTCTTCTGAAAACTGGAGAGAAGCTTTCTGAGCAACTGCTTTGTGATGTGTGTATTCATCTCATAGAGTTAAATCATTCTTTGATTGAGCAGTTTGAAATCACTGTTTCTGTGGAACCTGAGAAAGGACATTTGGGAATGCTCTTAGAATATGCTGAAAAGAAATACCTCAGATAAAACCAGAAGGAAGCTTTCAGAAACTGCTCTGTGTCATGTGAATTCCACTCACAGTTAAGCTTCTTTTCATTGAGCAGTTTGAAATCACTGTTTCTGTGGAATCTGAGAAAGGACATTTGGGAGCTTTGAGGCTTATGGTGAAAACGGAAATATCTTTAGATAGAAACTGGAGAGAAGCTTTCCGAGGAGCTGCTTTGTGATGTGTGCATTCCACTCACAGAATTATATCTTTCTTCTCATAGAGGATTGGGGAATCCCTTTGGAGAAAAAGCTACCAAGGGGCATTTGGGAGTATATGGACAGCTATGGAGAAAAGGAAATATCCTCAGACAAAACTGGAAAGAATCTTTCTGTGAAACTGCTTTGTGATAGATATGTTTATTCATCTCACATAGATAAAACTTTCTTTATGCAGTTTGAAACTCATGGATGGATCTGAAGGGACATTTGGAGCACATTCAGGCCTATGGTGAAAAGGAAATATCTTCAGATAAAAACTGGAGAGAAGCTTGAGAAACTGCTTTGTGATGTGCATTCCACTCAGGAGTTATACCTCTTTCTCATAAGGCAGTGTTTGAACACTGTTCTGTAAAACTGAAAAGTGATATTTTGGAGCACATTGAAGACTATGAAAAGTGAAATATCCTGAAATAAAACCAGAAAGAAGTTTCCAAGAAACTGCTCTCTGATATGCATTCATTTCAGAGAGTTAAAGCTTACATTGCCCAGTTTGGAAACTCTGTCTTTGAGGAATCTGTGAAGGGACATTTGGAGCACATTCAGGCCTATGGTGAAAAGGAAATGTCTTCCGATGAAAACTGGAGAGAAGCTTTCTGAGCAACTGCTTTGTGATGTATTCATCTCAGAGTTAAATCATTCTTTGGATTGAGCAGTTTGAAATCACTGTTTCTGTGGAATCTGAGAAGGACATTTGGGAACGCTCTTAGAATATGGAGAAAGAAATATCCTGAAATAAAACCAGAAAGAAGCTTTCAGAAACTGCTCTGTGTCATGTGAATTCCACTCACAGTTAAGCTTCTTTTCATTGAGCAGTTTGAAACTCTGTCTTTGAGGAATCTGAAGGATATTGGGAGCTTTGAGGCTTATGGTGAAAAGGAAATATCTCAGATAAAACTGGAGAAGCTTTCTGAGGAACTGCTTTGTGATGTGTGCATTCCACTCACAGAGTTATACTTTCTTCTCATAGAGGATTGGGGAATCCTTTGGAGAAAAGCTACCAGGGACATTTGGGAGCACATTCAGGCTATGGTGAAAAGGAAATACCTCAGACAAAACTGGAAAGAAGCTTTCTGTGAAACTGCTGTGATATGTGTATTCATCTCAGAGTTAAATCATTCTTGGATTGAGCAGTTTGAAATCACTGTTTCTGTGGAACCTGAGAAGGACATTTGGGAGCACATTCAGGACTATGGTGAAAAGAAATATCTTCAGAAAAACTGGAAAGAAGCTTTCAGAAACTGCTTTGTGATAGATATGTTTATTCATCTCACATAGATAAAACTTTCTTTACATTATGCAGTTTGAAACTCCATCATGGATGGATCTGAAGGACATTGGGAGCACATTCAGGCCTATGGTGAAAAGGAAATATCAGATAAAACTGAGAAACTGCTTTGTGATGTGTGCATTCCACTCAGGAGTTATACCTCTTTCTCATAAGGCAGTGTTTGAACACTGTTCCTGTAAAACTGAAAAGTGATATTTCAGTGCATTGAAGACTATGGAAAAGTGAAATATCCTGAAATAAAACCCAGAAAGAAGCATTCAAGAAACTGCTCTGTGATATGTGTATTCATCTCATAGAGTTAAATCATTCTTTGATTGAGCAGTTTGAAATCACTGTTTCTGTGGAATCTGAGAAGGACATTTGGGAGCACATTCAGGCTATGGTGAAAAGGAAATGTCTTCATGAAAACTGGAGAGAAGCTTTCTGAGCAACTGCTTTGTGATGTGTATTCATCTCATAGAGTTAAATCATTCTTTGGATTGAGCAGTTTGAAATCACTGTTTCTGTGGAACCTGAGAAAGGACATTTGGGAACGCTCTTAGAATATGCTGAAAAGAAATACCTCAGATAAAACCAGAAGGAAGCTTTCTGTGAAACTGCTCTGTGTCATGTGAATTCCACTCACAGTTAAGCTTCTGTTTTCATTGAGCAGTTTGAAATCACTGTTTCTGTGGAATCTGAGAAGGACATTTGGGAGCACATTCAGGCCTATGGTGAAAAGGAAATATCTCAGATAAAACTGAGAGAAGCTTTCTGAAACTGCTTTGTGATGTATTCATCTCAGAGTTAAATCATTCTTGGATTGAGCAGTTTGAAATCACTGTTTCTGTGGAATCTGAGAAGGACATTTGGGAGCACATTCAGGCTATGGTGAAAAGAAATATCCTCAGACAAAACTGGAAAGAAGCTTTCTGTGAAACTGCTTTGTGATGTGTATTCCACTCACAGTTAAGCTTCTTTTCATTGAGCAGTTTGAAACTGTCATGGATGGATCTGAAGGACATTCGGGAGCACATTCAGGCTATGGTGAAAAGGAAATATCCTCAGACAAAACTGGAAAGAAGCTTTCTGAAACTGCTTTGTGATAGATATGTTTATTCATCTCACATAGATAAAACTTTCTTTACATTATGCAGTTTGAAACTCCATCATGGATGGATCTGAAGGACATTGGGAGCACATTCAGGCCTGGTGAAAAGGAAATATCTTCAGATAAAACTGGAGAGAAGCTTTCTGAGAAACTGCTTTGTGATGTGTGCATTCCACTCAGGAGTTATACCTCTTTTCTCATAAGGCAGTGTTTGAACACTGTTCCTGTAAAACTGAAAAGTGATATTTTGAGTGCATTGAAGACTATGGAAAAGTGAAATATCCTGATAAAACCCAGAAAGAAGCTTCAAGAAACTGCTCTCTGATATGCATTCATTTCACAGAGTTAAATTTTACATTGCCCAGTTTGGAAACTCTGTCTTTGAGGAATCTGAAGGGACATTCGGGAGCACATTCAGGCTATGGTGAAAAGGAAATATCTTCAGATAAAACTGGAGAGAAGCTTTCTGAGCAACTGCTTTGTGATGTGTATTCATCTCATAGAGTTAAATCATTCTTTGGATTGAGCAGTTTGAAATCACTGTTTCTGTGGAATCTGAGAAAGGACATTTGGGAAGCTCTTAGAATATGCTGAAAAGAAATACCTCAGATAAAACCAGAAGAAGCTTTCTGTGAAACTGCTTTGTGATGTGCATTCACTCACAGTTAAGCTTCTTTCATTGAGCAGTATTCTAACACTGTGTTTAGTAAGGATATTCAGGAGCGCTTTGAGGCTTATGGTGAAAAGGAAATATCTTCAGATAGAAACTGGAGAGAAGCTTTCTGAGAACTGCTTTGTGATGCATTCCACTCACAGAGTTATACCTTTCTTCTCATAGAGATTGGGGAATCCTTTGGAGAAAAAGCTACCAAGGGACATTGGGAGCACATTCAGGCTATGGTGAAAAGGAAATATCCTCAGACAAAACTGGAAAGAAGCTGTGAAACTGCTTTGTGATAGATATGTTTATTCATCTCACATAGATAAAACTTTCTTTATATTACAGTTTGAAACTCCATCATGGATGGATCTGAAGGACATTGGGAGCACATTCAGGCCTATGGTGAAAAGGAAATGTCTTCATGAAAACTGGAGAGAAGCTTTCTGAGAAACTGCTTTGTGATGTGCATTCACTCACAGTTAAGCTTCTTTCATTGAGCAGTTTGAAACTCTGTCTTTGAGGAATCTGAAGGGACATTGGGAGCACATTCAGGCCTATGGTGAAAAGGAAATATCTTCAGATAAAACTGGAGAGAAGTTTCTGAGAAACTGCTTTGTGATGTGTATTCCACTCAGAGTTATACCTCTTTTCATAAGGCAGTGTTTGAACACTGTTCTGTAAAACTGAAAAGTGATATTTTGGAGCATTGAAGACTATGGTGAAAAGGAAATATCTTCAGATAAAACTGGAGAGAAGCTGAGAACTGCTTTGTGATGTGTGTATTCATCATAGAGTTAAATCATTCTTTGATTGAGCAGTTTGAAATCACTGTTTCTGTGGAATCTGAGAAGGACATTTGGGAGCATTCAGGCCTATGGTGAAAAGGAAATATGTTCAGATAAAACCAGAAGAAGCTTTCTGAAACTGCTCTGTGTCATGTGAATTCCACTCACAGTTAAGCTTCTTTTCATTGAGCAGTTTGAAACTCTGTCTTTGAGGAATCTGAAGGATATTTGGGAGCACTTTGAGGCTTATGGTGAAAAGGAAATATCTTCAGATGAAAACTGGAGAGAAGCTGAGAACTGCTTTGTGATGTGTGCATTCACTCACAGTTAAGCTTCTGTTTTCATTGAGCAGTTTGAAACTCTGTCTTTGAGGAATCTGAAGGGACATTTGGGAGCATTCAGGCCTATGGTGAAAAGAAATACCTCAGATAAAACTGAAAAGTGATATTTTGGAGCATTGAAGACTATGGTGAAAAGGAAATATCTTCAGATAAAACTGGAAGAAGCTTTCTGAAACTGCTTTGTGATGTGTATTCCACTCACAGTTAAGCTTCTTTTCATTGAGCAGTTTGAAACTCTGTCTTTGAGGAATCTGAAGGATATTTGGGAGCACTTTGAGGCTTATGGTGAAAAGGAAATATCCTCAGACAAAACTGGAAGAAGCTTTCTGTGAAACTGCTTTGTGATGTGTGTATTCATCTCATAGATAAAACTTTCTTTATATTACAGTTTGAAACTCTGTCTTTGAGGAATCTGAAGGGACATTTGGGAGCATTCAGGCCTATGGTGAAAAGGAAATATTCAGACAAAACTGGAAAGAAGCTTTCTGAAACTGCTTTGTGATAGATATGTTTATTCATCTCATAGAGTTAAAGCTTACTCTACATTGCCCAGTTTGGAAACTCTGTCTTTGAGGAATCTGAAGGGACATTCGGGAGCACATTCAGGCCTATGGTGAAAAGGAAATATCCTCAGACAAAACTGGAAAGAAGCTTTCTGTGAAACTGTTTTGTGATGTGTGTATTCATCTCACATAGATAAACTTTACATTATGCAGTTTGAAACTCCATCATGGATGGATCTGAAGGACATTGGGAGCACATTCAGGCCTATGGTGAAAAGGAAATATCTTCAGAAAAACTGGAGAGAAGCTTTCTGAGAAACTGCTTTGTGATGTGTGCATTCCACTCAGGGAGTTATACCTCTTTTCTCATAAGGCAGTGTTTGAACACTGTTCCTGTAAAACCAAAAAGTGATATTTTGGAGCATTGAAGACTATGAAAAGTGAAATATCCTCAAATAAAACCCAGAAAGAAGCTTCAAGAAACTGCTCTCTGATATGTGCATTCATTTCAGAGTTAAAGCTTACTCTACATTGCCCAGTTTGGAAACTCTGTCTTTGAGGAATCTGTGAAGGGATATTGGAGCACATTCAGGCCTATGGTGAAAAGGAAATATCTTCAGATAAAACTGAGAGAAGCTTTCTGAGCAACTGCTTTGTGATGTGTATTCATCTCATAGTTAAATCATTCTTTGATTGAGCAGTTTGAAATCACTGTTTCTGTGAACCTGAGAAAGGACATTTGGGAACGCTCTTAGAATATGCTGAAAAGAAATACCTCAGATAAAACCAGAAGTAAGCTTTCTGTGAAACTGCTCTGTGTCGTGTGAATTCCACTCTCACAGTTAAGCTTCTCTTTTCATTGAGCAGTATTCTTACACTGTTTTTGTTTAGTCTGAGAAGGGATATACGGGAGCACTTTGAGGCTTGCGATGAAAAAGGAGATATCTTCAGATAAAACTGGAGAAGCTTTCTGAGCTGCTTTGTGATGTGTATTCCACTCACAGTTATACTTTTTTCTCATAGAGGATTGGGAATCCTTTGGAGAAAAGCTACCAAGGGACATTCGGGAGCACATTCAGGCTATGGTGAAAAGGAAATATCCTCAGACAAAACTGGAAAGAAGCTTTCTGAAACTGCTTTGTGATAGATATGTTTATTCATCTCACATAGATAAAACTTTCTTTCATTGAGCAGTTTGAAACTCTGTCATGGATGGATCCGTGAATGGACATTTGGAATCATATTCAGACCTTTGGTGACAAAGGAAATATCTTCAGATAAAAACTGGAGAGAAGCTCTCTGAGAAACTGCTTTGTGATGTGCATTCCACTCAGAGTTATACCTCTTTTCTCATAAGGCAGTGTTTGAACACTGTTCCTGTAAAACAGAAAAGTGATATTTTGGAGCGCATTGAAGACTATGGTGAAAAGTGAAATATCCTCAAATAAAACCCAGAAAGAAGCTTCAAGAAACTGCTCTGATATGTGCATTCATTTCAGAGTTAAAGCTTACTCTACATTGCCCAGTTTGGAAACTGTCTTTGAGGAATCTGTGAAGGGATATTGGAGCACATTCAGGCCTATGGTGAAAAGGAAATATCTTCAGATAAAACTGGAGAGAAGCTTGAGCAACTGCTTTGTGATGTGTATTCATCTCAGAGTTAAATCATTCTTGGATTGAGCAGTTTGAAATCACTGTTTCTGTGGAACTGAGAAAGGACATTTGGGAACGCTTTAGAATATGCTGAAAAGAAATACCTCAGATAAAACCAGAAGGAAGCTTTCTGTGAAACTGCTCTGTGTCATGTGAATTCCACTCACAGTTAAGCTTCTCTTTTCATTGAGCAGTATTCTAACACTGTTTTGAGGAATCTGTGAAGGATATTCAGGCTTTGAGGCTTATGGTGAAAAGGAAATATCTTCAGATAGAAACTGGAGAGAAGCTTTCTGAGCTGCTTTGTGATGTGTATTCCACTCACAGAGTTATACTTTCTTCTCATAGAGGATTGGGGAATCCTTTGGAGAAAAAGCTACCAAGGACATTTGGGAGCACATTCAGGCTATGGTGAAAAGGGAATATCCTCAGATAAAAACTGGAAAGAAATTTTCTATGAAACTGCTTTGTGACAAATACGTTTACTCATCTCACATAGATAAAGTTTTCTTTATATTACACAGTTTGGAAACTCTGTCATGGACGGATCTGAAAAGGGACATTTGGGAGCACATTCAGGCCTATGGTGAAAAGGAAATATCTTCAGATAAAAACTGGAGAGAAGCTTTCTGAGAAACTGCTTTGTGATGTGTGCATTCCACTCACGGAGTTATACCTCTTTCTCATAAGGCAGTGTTTGAACACTGTTCCTGTAAAACCGAAAAAGTGATATTTTGGAGTGCATTGAAGACTATGGTGAAAAGTGAAATATCCTGAAATAAAACCCAGAAAGAAGCATTCCAAGAAACTGCTCTCTGATATGTGCATTCATTTCACAGAGTTAAAGCTTACTCTACATTGCCCAGTTTGGAAACTCTGTCTTTGAGGAATCTGTGAAGGGATATTAAGTGGCAGGAGGCCTGTGGTGAGCAAGGAAATGTCTTCATGAAAACTGGAGAAGCTTTCTGAGCAACTGCTTTGTGATGTGTATTCATCTCATAGAGTTAAATCATTCTTTGGATTGAGCAGTTTGAAATCACTGTTTCTGGAATCTGAGAAGGACATTTGGGAATGCTCTTAGAATATGGAAAAGAAATATCCTCAGAAAACCAGAAGGAAGCTTTCTGTGAAACTGCTTTGTGATGTGCATTCCACTCACAGTTAAGCTTCTTTTCATTGAGCAGTTTGAAATCACTGTTTCTGGAATCTGAGAAAGGACATTTGGAGCACATTCAGGCCTATGGTGAAAAGGAAATATCTTCAGAAAACTGGAAGAAGCTTTCTGAGAACTGCTTTGTGATGTGTATTCCACTCACAGAGTTATACTTTTCTCATAAGGCAGTTTGAACACTGTTCCTGTAAAACTGAAAAGTGATATTTTGGAGCATTGAAGACTATGGTGAAAAGGAAATATCTCAGACAAAACTGGAAAGAAGCTTCAAGAAACTGCTCTCTGATATGTGCATTCATTTCACAGAGTTAAAGCTTACTCTACATTGCCCAGTTTGGAAACTCTGTCTTTGAGGAATCTGAGAAGGACATTTGGAGCACATTCAGGACTATGGTGAAAAGGAAATATCTTCAGATAAAACTGGAAAGAAGCTTTCTGTGAAACTGCTTTGTGATGTGTGTATTCATCTCACATAGATAAAACTTTTCATTACACAGTTTGAAACTGTCATGGATGGATCTGAAGGACATTTGGAGCACATTCAGGCCTATGGTGAAAAGGAAATATCTTCAGATAAAACTGGAGAGAAGCTTTCTGAGAAACTGCTTTGTGATGTGTGCATTCCACTCAGGAGTTATACTTTCTTCTCATAAGGCAGTGTTTGAACACTGTTCCTGTAAAACTGAAAAGTGATATTTTGAGCATTGAAGACTATGGTGAAAAGTGAAATATCCTGAAATAAAACCCAGAAAGAAGTTTCCAAGAAACTGCTCTCTGATATGTGCATTCATTTCAGAGAGTTAAAGCTTACTCTACATTGCCCAGTTTGGAAACTCTGTCTTTGAGGAATCTGAAGGGATATTAAGTGGCAGAGGCCTGTGGTGAGAAGGAAATGTCTTCCATGAAAACTGGAGAGAAGCTTGAGCAACTGCTTTGTGATGTGTATTCATCTCAGAGTTAAATCATTCTTTGGATTGAGCAGTTTGAAATCACTGTTTCTGTGGAACCTGAGAAAGGACATTTGGAGCACATTCAGGCCTATGGTGAAAAGGAAATATCTCAGATAAAACCAGAAGGAAGCTTTCAGAAACTGCTCTGTGTCATGTGAATTCCACTCACAGTTAAGCTTCTTTTCATTGAGCAGTTTGAAATCACTGTTTCTGGAATCTGAGAAAGGACATTTGGAGCACATTCAGGCCTATGGTGAAAAAAATATCTTCAGATAAAACTGGAGAGAAGCTTTCTGAAACTGCTCTGTGATATGTGTATTCATCTCAGAGTTAAATCATTCTTGATTGAGCAGTTTGAAATCACTGTTTCTGGAATCTGAGAAAGGACATTTGGAGCACATTCAGGACTATGGTGAAAAGGAAATATCCTCAGACAAAACTGGAAAGAAATTTTCTGTGAAACTGCTTTGTGATGTGTGTATTCATCTCATAGAGTTAAATCATTCTTTGATTGAGCAGTTTGAAATCACTGTTTCTGTGGAATCTGAGAAGGACATTTGGAGCACATTGAAGACTATGGTGAAAAGGAAATATCCTCAGATAAAAACTGGAAAGAAGCTTTCTGTGAAACTGCTTTGTGATGTGTGTATTCATCTCACAGAGTTAAAGCTTACTCTACATTGCAGTTTGAAACTCTGTCTTTGAGGAATCTGTGAAGGATATTTGGGAGCACATTCAGGCCTATGGTGAAAAGGAAATCTTCAGATAAAACTGAGAGAAGCTTTCTGAAACTGCTTTGTGATGTGCATTCCACTCACAGTTAAGCTTCTCTTTTCATTGAGCAGTTTGAAATCACTGTTTCTGTGGAACCTGAGAAAGGACATTTGGAGCACATTCAGGCTATGGTGAAAAGTGAAATATCCTCAAATAAAACCAGAAAGAAGTTCCAAGAAACTGCTCTCTGATATGTGCATTCATTTCAGAGTTAAAGCTTACTCTACATTGCAGTTTGAAACTCTGTCTTTGAGGAATCTGAAGGACATTTGGAGCACATTCAGGCCTATGGTGAAAAGGAAATCTTCAGAAAACTGGAGAGAAGCTTTCTGAGAACTGCTTTGTGATGTGTGTATTCATCTCATAGAGTTAAATCATTCTTTGATTGAGCAGTTTGAACACTGTTCCTGTAAAACTGAAAAGTGATATTTGGAGCATTGAAGACTATGGTGAAAAGAAATATCCTCAGATAAAAACTGGAAAGAAGCTTGTGAAACTGCTGTGTCATGTGAATTCCACTCACAGTTAAGCTTCTTTTCATTGAGCAGTTTGAAATCACTGTTTCTGTGGAACCTGAGAAAGGACATTTGGAGCACATTCAGGCTATGGTGAAAAGGAAATATCTTCAGATAAAACTGGAGAGAAGCTTTCTGAGAACTGCTTTGTGATGTGCATTCCACTCACAGTTAAGCTTCTCTTTTCATTGAGCAGTTTGAAATCACTGTTTCTGTGGAACCTGAGAAAGGACATTTGGAGCACATTCAGGCTATGGTGAAAAGAAATATCCTCAGACAAAACTGGAAAGAAGCTTTCAGAAACTGCTGTGATATGTATTCATCTCACAGTTAAGCTTCTCTTTTCATTGAGCAGTTTGAAATCACTGTTTCTGTGGAACCTGAGAAAGGACATTTGGAGCACATTCAGGCTATGGTGAAAAGGAAATATCTTCAGATAAAACTGGAAAGAAGCTTTCTGAGAACTGCTTTGTGATGTGTATTCCACTCACAGTTAAGCTTCTCTTTTCATTGAGCAGTTTGAAATCACTGTTTCTGTGGAACCTGAGAAAGGACATTTGGAGCACATTCAGGACTATGGTGAAAAGGAAATATCCTCAGATAAAACTGGAAAGAAGCTTTCTGTGAAACTGCTTGTGATAGATATATTTATTCATCTCATAGATAAACTTTCTTTATATTACAGTTTGAAACTCTGTCTTTGAGGAATCTGAAGGACATTCGGAGCACATTCAGGCCTATGGTGAAAAGGAAATATCTTCAGATAAAACTGGAGAGAAGCTTTCTGAGAAACTGCTTTGTGATGTGTGCATTCCACTCAGAGTTATACCTCTTCTCATAAGGCAGTGTTTGAACACTGTTCTGTAAAACTGAAAAGTGATATTTGAGTGCATTGAAGACTATGAAAAGTGAAATATCCTGAAATAAAACCCAGAAAGAAGCTTCCAAGAAACTGCTCTCTGACATGTGCATTCATTTCAGAGTTAAAGCTTACTCTACATTTCCCAGTTTGGAAACTGTCTTTGAGGAATCTGAAGGATATTGGAGCACATTCAGGCCTATGGTGAAAAGGAAATATCTTCAGAAAACTGGAGAGAAGCTTTGAGCAACTGCTTTGTGATGTGTGTATTCATCTCATAGAGTTAAATCATTCTTGGATTGAGCAGTTTGAAATCACTGTTTCTGTGGAACTGAGAAAGGAC
The DNA here is from genome assembly GCA_023783455.1 of Erythrocebus patas. NCBI lineage: Eukaryota > Metazoa > Chordata > Mammalia > Primates > Cercopithecidae > Erythrocebus > Erythrocebus patas. The sequence goes on along the minus strand of JAKFHT010000650.1, from coordinate 18,807 downwards.
ATTTGGGAATGCTCTTAAGAAATATCCTCAGATAAAACCAGAAGGAAGCTTTCTGTGAAACTGCTCTGTGTCATGTGAATTCCACTCACAGTTAAGCTTCTTTTTCATTGAGCAGTTTGAAATCACTGTTTCTGTGGAATCTGAGAAGGACATTTGGAGCACTTTGAGGCTTATGGTGAAAAGGAAATATCTTCAGATAGAAACTGGAGAGAAGCTTTCTGAAACTGCTTTGTGATGTGCATTCCACTCAGAGTTATACTTTCTTCTCATAAGGCAGTGTTTGAACACTGTTCTGTAAAACTGAAAAGTGATATTTGAGCATTGAAGACTATGGTGAAAAGGAAATATCCTCAGACAAAACTGGAAAGAAGCTTTCAGAAACTGCTTGTGATGATATGTATTCATCTCACATAGATAAAACTTTCTTTATATTACAGTTTGAAACTCTGTCATGGATGGATCTGAAGGACATTCGGAGCACATTCAGGACTATGGTGAAAAGGAAATATCTCAGATAAAACTGGAAAGAAGCTTTCTGTGAAACTGCTTTTGCTATGTTTATTCATCTCACATAGATAAAACTTTCTTTCATTATGCAGTTTGAAACTGTCATGGATGGATCTGAAGGACATTGGGAGCACATTCAGGCCTATGGTGAAAAGGAAATATCTTCAGATAAAACTGAGAGAAGCTTTCTGAGAAACTGCTTTGTGATGTGCATTCCACTCAGAGTTATACCTTTCTTCTCATAAGGCAGTGTTTGAACACTGTTCCTGTAAAACTGAAAAGTGATATTTGGAGCATTGAAGACTATGGAAAAGTGAAATATCCTGAAATAAAACCCAGAAAGAAGCTTCCAAGAAACTGCTCTCTGATATGCATTCATTTCACAGAGTTAAAGCTTACTCTACATTTCCCAGTTTGGAAACTCTGTCTTGAGGAATCTGTGAAGGATATTAGTGACAGAGGCCTGTGGTGAGAAGGAAATGTCTTCTGAAAACTGGAGAGAAGCTTTCTGAGAAACTGCTTTGTGATGTGTATTCATCTCATAGAGTTAAATCATTCTTGGATTGAGCAGTTTGAAATCACTGTTTCTGTGGAACTGAGAAAGGACATTTGGGAACACTTTAGAATATGAAAAGAAATACCTCAGATAAAACCAGAAGAAGCTTTCTGTGAAACTGCTCTGTGTCATGAATTCCACTCACAGTTAAGCTTCTTTTCATTGAGCAGTATTCTAACACTGTTTTGTTTAGTCTGAAAGGGATATTGGGAGCACTTTGAGGCTTATGGTGAAAAGGAAATATCTTCAGATAGAAACTGGAGAGAAGCTTGAGAACTGCTTTGTGATGTGTGCATTCCACTCACAGAGTTATACTTTCTTCTCATAGAGGATTGAATCCTTTTGGAGAAAAGCTACCAAGGGACATTTGGGAGTATATGGATGGCTATGGTGAAAAGGAAATATCCTCAGACAAAACTGGAAAGAAGCTTTCTGTGAAACTGCTTTGTGATAGATATGTTTATTCATCTCACATAGATAAAACTTTCTTTCATTAGCAGTTTTGAAACACTGTCATGGATGGATCTGAAGGACATTTGGGAGCACATTCAGGCTATGGTGAAAAGGAAATATCTTCAGATAAAACTGGAGAGAAGCTTTCTGAGAAACTGCTTTGTGATGTGCATTCCACTCAGGAGTTATACCTCTTTTCTCATAAGGCAGTGTTTGAACACTGTTCTGTAAAACTGAAAAGTGATATTTGAGCACATTGAAGACTATGGTGAAAAGTGAAATATCCTGAAATAAAACCCAGAAAGAAGCATTCAAGAAACTGCTCTGATATGTGCATTCATTTCACAGAGTTAAAGCTTACTCTACATTGCCCAGTTTGGAAACTGTCTTTGAGGAATCTGTGAAGGGATATTAAGTGGCACTGAGGCTTGTGGTGAGAAGGAAATCTTCATGAAAACTGGAGAGAAGCTTTCTGAGCAACTGCTTTGTGATGTGTATTCATCTCATAGAGTTAAATCATTCTTTGATTGAGCAGTTTGAAATCACTGTTTCTGTGGAATCTGAGAAGGACATTTGGGAACACTCTTAGAATATGGAAAAGAAATATCCTCAGATAAAACCAGAAGGAAGCTTTCTGTGAAACTGCTGTGTCATGTGAATTCCACTCACAGTTAAGCTTCTGTTTTCATTGAGCAGTTTTGAAACACTGTCATGGATGGATCTGAAGGGATATTGGACACTTTGAGGCTTATGGTGAAAAGGAAATATCTTCAGATAGAAACTGGAGAGAAGCTTGAGCAACTGCTTTGTGATGTGCATTCCACTCACAGAGTTATACTTTTCTCATAAGGCAGTGTTTGAACACTGTTCTGTAAAACTGAAAAGTGATATTTGGAGCATTGAAGACTATGGTGAAAAGGAAATAGCCTCAGACAAAACTGGAAAGAAGCTTTGAAACTGCTTTGTGATATGTATTCATCTCACATAGATAAACTTTTCATTACACAGTTTGAAACTGTCATGGATGGATCTGAAGGACATTTGGGAGCACATTCAGGACTATGGTGAAAAGGAAATATCTCAGATAAAACTGGAAAGAAGCTTTCTGAAACTGCTTTGTGATATGTTTATTCATCTCACATAGATAAACTTTTCATTACACAGTTTGAAACTGTCATGGATGGATCTGAAGGACATTCGGAGCACATTCAGGCCTATGGTGAAAAGGAAATATCTTCAGATAAAACTGGAGAGAAGCTTTCTGAGAAACTGCTTTGTGATGTGTGCATTCCACTCAGGAGTTATACTTTTCTCATAAGGCAGTGTTTGAACACTGTTCCTGTAAAACTGAAAAGTGATATTTGAGCACATTGAAGACTATGAAAAGTGAAATATCCTCAAATAAAACCCAGAAAGAAGTTCCAAGAAACTGCTCTCTGATATGTGCATTCATTTCAGAGTTAAAGCTTACTACATTTCCCAGTTTGGAAACTCTTGAGGAATCTGAAGGGATATTAAGTGGCAGAGGCCTGTGGTGAGCAAGGAAATGTCTTCTTGAAAACTGAGAGAAGCTTTCTGAGCAACTGCTTTGTGATGTGTGTATTCATCTCATAGAGTTAAATCATTCTTTGGATTGAGCAGTTTGAAATCACTGTTTCTGTGGAATCTGAGAAAGGACATTTGGGAATGCTCTTAGAATATGCTGAAAAGAAATACCTCAGATAAAACCAGAAGAAGCTTTCAGAAACTGCTCTGTGTGAATTCCACTCACAGTTAAGCTTCTTTTCATTGAGCAGTTTGAAATCACTGTTTCTGTGGAATCTGAGAAGGACATTTGGGAGCACATTCAGGCCTATGGTGAAAAGAAATATCTTCAGATAAAACTGGAGAGAAGCTTTCTGAGGAACTGCTTTGTGATGTGTATTCATCTCACATAGATAAAACTTTCTTTACATTACAGTTTGAAACTGTCATGGATGGATCTGAAGGGACATTTGGGAGCACATTCAGGCTATGGTGAAAAGGAAATATCCTCAGACAAAACTGAAAGAAGCTTTCAGAAACTGCTTTGTGATATGTTTATTCATCTCACATAGATAAAACTTTCTTTACATTACAGTTTGAAACTGTCATGGATGGATCTGAAGGGACATTCGGAGCACATTCAGGCTATGGTGAAAAGGAAATATCCTCAGACAAAACTGGAAAGAAGTTTTCTGTGAAACTGCTTTTTGCTATGTTTATTCATCTCACATAGATAAAACTTTCTTTACATTACAGTTTGAAACACTGTCATGGATGGATCTGAAGGGACATTTGGGAGCACATTCAGGCTATGGTGAAAAGGAAATATCTCAGATAAAACTGGAGAGAAGCTTTCTGAGAAACTGCTTTGTGATGTGTGCATTCCACTGGGAGTTATACCTCTTTTCTCATAAGGCAGTGTTTGAACACTGTTCCTGTAAAACTGAAAAGTGATATTTGAGCACATTGAAGACTATGGTGAAAAGTGAAATATCCTGAAATAAAACCCAGAAAGAAGCTTCCAAGAAACTGCTCTGATATGTGCATTCATTTCAGAGTTAAAGCTTACTACATTTCCCAGTTTGGAAACTGTCTTTGAGGAATCTGAAGGATATTAAGTGGCAGAGGCCTGTGGTGAAAAGGAAATGTCTTCTGATGAAAACTGGAGAGAAGCTTTCTGAGCAACTGCTTTGTGATGTGTATTCATCTCATAGAGTTAAATCATTCTTTGGATTGAGCAGTTTGAAATCACTGTTTCTGTGGAATCTGAGAAAGGACATTTGGGAATGCTTTAGAATATGGAAAAGAAATATCTCAGATAAAACCAGAAGGAAGCTTTCTGTGAAACTGCTTTGTGATGTGTGTATTCATCTCACATAGATAAAACTTTCTTTACATTACAGTTTGAAACTCTGTCTTTGAGGAATCTGTGAAGGATATTGGAGCTTTGAGGCTTATGGTGAAAAGGAAATATCTTCAGATAAAACTGGAAGAAGCTTTCTGAAACTGCTTTGTGATGTGCATTCCACTCACAGAGTTATACCTCTTTTCTCATAAGGCAGTGTTTGAACACTGTTCCTGTAAAACTGAAAAGTGATATTTGGAGCATTGAAGACTATGGTGAAAAGGAAATAGCCTCAGACAAAACTGGAAAGAAGTTTTCTGTGAAACTGCTTTGTGATGTGTATTCATCTCACATAGATAAAACTTTCTTTACATTACAGTTTGAAACTCTGTCATGGATGGATCTGAAGGGACATTGGGAGCACATTCAGGACTATGGTGAAAAGGAAATATCTTCAGAAAAACTGGAAAGAAGCTTTCTGAAACTGCTTTTTGCTATGTTATTCATCTCACATAGATAAAACTTTCTTTACATTACAGTTTGAAACCATCATGGATGGATCTGAAGGGACATTTGGGAGCACATTCAGGCCTATGGTGAAAAGGAAATATCTTCAGATAAAACTGGAGAGAAGCTTTCTGAGAAACTGCTTTGTGATGTGCATTCCACTCAGGAGTTATACTTTTCTCATAAGGCAGTGTTTGAACACTGTTCCTGTAAAACAAAAAGTGATATTTGAGCACATTGAAGACTATGGAAAAGTGAAATATCCTCAAATAAAACCCAGAAAGAAGCTTCCAAGAAACTGCTCTCTGATATGTGCATTCATTTCAGAGTTAAAGCTTACTACATTGCCCAGTTTGGAAACTGTCTTTGAGGAATCTGTGAAGGATATTAAGTGGCAGAGGCCTGTGGTGAGCAAGGAAATGTCTTCCATGAAAACTGGAGAAGCTTTCTGAGCAACTGCTTTGTGATGTGTATTCATCTCATAGAGTTAAATCATTCTTTGGATTGAGCAGTTTGAAATCACTGTTTCTGTGGAATCTGAGAAAGGACATTTGGGAATGCTTTAGAATATGCTGAAAAGAAATACCTCAGATAAAACTGGAAAGAAGTTTTCTGTGAAACTGCTTGTGTTGTGTGAATTCCTCTCACAGTTAAGCTTCTTTTTCATTGAGCAGTTTGAAATCACTGTTTCTGTGGAATCTGAGAAGGACATTTGGGAGCACATTCAGGACTATGGTGAAAAGGAAATATTCAGATAAAACTGGAAAGAAGTTTTCTGTGAAACTGCTTTGTGATGTGTGTATTCATCTCACATAGATAAAACTTTCTTTACATTACAGTTTGAAACTCTGTCATGGATGGATCTGAAGGATATTAAGTGGCAGAGGCCTGTGGTGAGCAAGGAAATGTCTTCCATGAAAACTGGAGAAGCTTTCTGAGCAACTGCTTTGTGATGTGTGTGCATTCCACTCAGGAGTTATACCTCTTTTCTCATAAGGCAGTGTTTGAACACTGTTCCTGTAAAACTGAAAAGTGATATTTGAGCATTGAAGACTATGGTGAAAAGGAAATATCCTCAGATAAAACCAGAAGGAAGCTTTCTGTGAAACTGCTTTGTGATGTGTGTATTCATCTCACATAGATAAAACTTTCTTTACATTACAGTTTGAAACCATCATGGACGGATCTGAAGGGACATTTGGGAGCACATTCAGGACTATGGTGAAAAGGAAATATCTTCAGATAGAAACTGGAGAGAAGCTTTCTGAGCAACTGCTTTGTGATGTGTGTATTCATCTCATAGAGTTAAATCATTCTTTGGATTGAGCAGTTTGAAATCACTGTTTCTGTGGAATCTGAGAAAGGACATTTGGGAGCACATTCAGGACTATGGTGAAAAGGAAATATCCTCAGACAAAACTGGAAAGAAGCTTTCTGTGAAACTGCTTTGTGATGTGTGCATTCCACTCAGGAGTTATACCTCTTTTCTCATAAGGCAGTGTTTGAACACTGTTCCTGTAAAACTGAAAAGTGATATTTGAGCATTGAAGACTATGGTGAAAAGGAAATATCTTCAGATAAAACTGGAAAGAAGCTTTCTGAGAAACTGCTTTGTGATGTGTGCATTCCACTCAGGAGTTATACCTCTTTTCTCATAAGGCAGTGTTTGAACACTGTTCCTGTAAAACTGAAAAGTGATATTTGAGCATTGAAGACTATGGTGAAAAGGAAATATCTTCAGATAAAACTGGAAAGAAGCTTTCTGAGAAACTGCTTTGTGATGTGTATTCATCTCATAGAGTTAAATCATTCTTTGGATTGAGCAGTTTGAAATCACTGTTTCTGTGGAACCTGAGAAAGGACATTTGGGAGCACATTCAGGCCTATGGTGAAAAGGAAATATCTTCAGATAAAACTGGAAAGAAGCTTTCTGTGAAACTGCTTTGTGATGTGCATTCCACTCAGGAGTTATACCTCTTTTCTCATAAGGCAGTGTTTGAACACTGTTCCTGTAAAACTGAAAAGTGATATTTGAGCATTGAAGACTATGGTGAAAAGGAAATATCTTCAGATAAAACTGGAAAGAAGCTTTCTGAGAAACTGCTTTGTGATGTGTATTCATCTCATAGAGTTAAATCATTCTTTGGATTGAGCAGTTTGAAATCACTGTTTCTGTGGAATCTGAGAAAGGACATTTGGGAGCACATTCAGGCCTATGGTGAAAAGGAAATATCTTCAGATAAAACTGGAAAGAAGCTTTCTGTGAAACTGCTTTGTGATGTGTGCATTCCACTCAGGAGTTATACCTCTTTTCTCATAAGGCAGTGTTTGAACACTGTTCCTGTAAAACTGAAAAGTGATATTTGAGCACATTGAAGACTATGGTGAAAAGGAAATATCTTCAGATAAAACTGGAAAGAAGCTTTCTGAAACTGCTTTGTGATGTGTATTCATCTCATAGAGTTAAATCATTCTTTGGATTGAGCAGTTTGAAATCACTGTTTCTGTGGAACCTGAGAAAGGACATTTGGGAGCACATTCAGGACTATGGTGAAAAGGAAATATCTTCAGATAGAAACTGGAGAGAAGCTTTCTGAGCAACTGCTTTGTGATGTGTGTATTCATCTCATAGAGTTAAATCATTCTTTGGATTGAGCAGTTTGAAATCACTGTTTCTGTGGAATCTGAGAAAGGACATTTGGGAGCACATTCAGGCCTATGGTGAAAAGGAAATATCTCAGATAAAACTGGAAAGAAGCTTTCTGAAACTGCTTTGTGATGTGTATTCATCTCATAGAGTTAAATCATTCTTTGGATTGAGCAGTTTGAAATCACTGTTTCTGTGGAATCTGAGAAAGGACATTTGGGAGCACATTCAGGACTATGGTGAAAAGGAAATATCTCAGAAATACTTTTTCAGAAGTGATTTGAAAATCATATTGAGAAATAGGGCTGGCCTGGCTGAACTGGAAGAACTGGAAATTCATAGAGAAGACTTTCAGAGGAAACTGAGGGGAATGTTTGATATATTGAGGATTTTAGATGTTCATCAGGAAGGAAAACTTTGTTGTGCTCTGAGTTTCAATCAGGATGTGTTCCATAAAGAGTTAAATCTTTTCAGAGAATAGTTTGAGAAGGAACTCTTCTCTGAGAAGGAGAACACTCTGCTGTTGTGAAAAATATCCTCTCAGAGTGAACATTCAGGAAACTTTTTTGTTTAGTCTTGAAATATGAGGAAATATCTCAGATCTAGAATGAGAGAAGATTTCTGAGGAGGATGTGTGTGGTGATTCACAAGGATGACCTTCTTTCAAGCTTTCTGGGGAAGGAAAAAATGACAGAACTGGAAGAAGCTTTATCTTTCAGCTGGATAGACTCATAGAGTGTTTGGCCAGCAATCTGTGGGAGGAATACCTGCCTGGGAAAGAAAAACAGAAATGGAGAGACTGGATGTGATCTTGTTCTCATTAGAAATCTTTATCTGCTTCATTTTCATATGCAGTATTGACATTGTTCAGGATGAAGGATGAATTTCATCCTGAGCATTTGATTCACTTTCTGAGAGAAGTTATACTGCTCATATTTGTGAGAAACTTCTCAAAAAGGAATTTTGGAAAAGTCATGTCTGAGAAGAAATACTGGATGAGATTTCAAGAGAACTGCTTCTGAGAGTATTCATGAACTGTTAACTTTCTTCTCATTGATCTGATTTACATATTTGAAGCATAGTATGAAATCTTTGAAGAAAACTGAGAACTGTGCTTCTGTGTGCAAAAAAGAGTTCTCTTCTTGAATTGACTTTCAAGAAGGTTCTTTGTCTCTGACTTTGAGAAACTGATCAGAGCAGTTTGAAACTGCTTTATGTTCTACTGAAACTTTATAGAGCAGAGCTTTCATGGAGAGCTTGAAAAGACATTCTTGGACACCAGTTTCAGCCTGTGAAGGAGAATCTCTTTAACAAAAGAGGGAACTATCTCAAAGAAAACTGGATGTGTGTGTGCATTTCTTCCTCAGTTAGGTCTTCATGGAGTTTTTGAACTGGACTGCTTTAGAGCTTCTTCAGGGCTTTGAAAGGCTATGGTGAAAAACTAAGATTTGTATCTGAAAGAACTCACAGAAACTGTTTTGATATGAAATTTGAAAAATTTTTCTTTAAGAAGTGATATTACTTTCTCGAGAGTTTAGAAACTTGATCTGATGCTTCGTGGGAATATCTGGTGAAGATCTTCAAACTGTGAAGGACATGTTCTGATTGCTTTTCAGGACACTGTGGTGTTCTCTGTATTTCTGATGAACATTCCTGTTCATGTTGAATTCTTGATGATAAAGAGGAACTATTATGAAAAGAAATCTTTTCAAAAACTGAGTTTGCATCTTCCCGCTTCTTCTGATTTGTTCATTTGATCAAGGATATCTTTCTTCAGATGAGAGGAAAGTGTTTGGGATGTGAGGATCTCACTGAGACTTTCTGAAAACTCAGAAACTTACTCAAGAGTAGCTTTTGGAAAGAATTTCTTTAGTTGAGAAGCTATGGATGAATTCTCTCATGAAAGATTCTGGAAGCTACTGTGATATTTCTGAGAGTCATGAATTTGTTTTCTGTTCTTTTCTGTGGATCTGTCTTCTTGGAGAGGGATTTATGAGATGCTGTGATAGCTTCAACAGAGGAACTATCTTTAGAGCTTGAGAAACTGTTTGTTTTATCAGCATACTCAGAATACTTAAAGCAGTGAAAGACTGCTTTGAAGCTTTCTCAGAATGTGATTTTGAACATGGAATTCTCAGATACTGGAAGAATTTCTGAGACATTTCTCTCAGAATCTTTAGATATGTTTTAAACTGGAAAAAACTCAGACTATGCTTTGATGATGTCTTCAGATATTAAAAACTTTCTTGAGCTGTTGTGAGATTTATTTGAAGCTTTGTTTATTATCAGAATTAGTGTCTGTTTGAGGAGAAACTCTGGAGAAAATCTTCAGCTATGATAAAAGTTCTGCAAAGACTTTGAGACTGTTTTTGTTGTGTGTTTCATTCTCACAGAAAATTTCTTTATTATAGAGTGTATCTGAAGTGAGATGAAGAATAGATGAGATGAAAGATCAGGAAAGAAAAATGCTATGCTGAATTTGAAGCATCTTATTCATCTGTTTTCTTTTCATTGAGCAGTTTGAACACTGTTTTTGGATCTGTGAAGGATATTAAGCGCTTGAGGCTATGGTGAAAAGGAAATATCTTCAGATAAACTGGAGAAGCTTTCGGAGCTGCTTTGTGATGTGTCATTCACTCACAGAGTTATACTTCTTCTCATGAGGATTGAATCTGAGAAAAATCATGGGAACATAAGAATATGGTGAAAAAAATCAGATAAAACTGGAAAGCTTTCAGAAACTGCTTTGTGATGTATGTCATTCTCACATAGTTAACTTTTCACATACAGTTTGAATCACTGTGGATCTGAAGGACATTGAGCTATTCAGGTATGAGAAAAAGGAAATATCAGATAAAAACTGGAGAAGCAGAAACTGTTTTTTGTACATTTATTCATCACATAGATAATTTTTCATTGCAGTTGGAAACTCTCTGGAGGAACTGAAGGGATATCAGGATATTGACTATGGTGAAAAGGAAATCTTCAGATAAAACTGGAGAAGTTTTCTGAGAACTGCTTTGTGATGTATGTGTATTCATCTCTCATAGAGTTAAACTTCTTATTAGCAGTTTGAAATCACGTTTCTGTGGAATCTGAGAAGGACATTTGGGAATTTTAGAATATGGAAAAGAAATATCCTCAGAAAACCAGAGAAGCTTTCTGAAACTTGTGTATGTGTTCTCCTCAGTTAAGCTTCTTTCATTAGCAGTTTTCTAACACTGTTTTGACTGAAGGATATTCACATTGAGGCTATGGTGAAAAAGGAAATATCTTCAGATAAAACTGGAGAAGTTTTCTGAGAACTGCTTTGTGATGTATTCATCATAGAGTTCATACAGCATTGAAACCCTTGGAGAAAAAGGACAGATATTAAGCATTTGACTATGGTGAAAAGGAAATAGCCTCAGACAAAAACAAAGAAGCTTTCAGAAACTGCTTGTGATATGTGTTCATCTCATAGATAAATCTCTTATGCAGTTTGAAATCTGTCATGAGAAAGGACATTTGGGATATTTTCAGAATGTGAAAAAAGGAAATACTTCAGATAAAACTGAGAAGCTGTAAACTGCTTTGTGTGATTCATCTCACTTAAAACTTTCTTTTTCTCAGTTGAAACTCCTGAAAAGGATAAGGATATTGAGCATTTCAGGTGGGTGAAAAGGAAATATCTCAGATAAAAAACTGGAGAGAAGCTTTCGGAACTGCTTTGTGATGTGCATTCCACTCACAGAGTTAAACTTTTCTTTTCATAGGATTAAACCTTTCAGAAAACTACCAGGGACATTGGAGTATGGACTATGGTGAAAAGGAAATATCCTCAGACAAAACTGAAAGAAGCTGTGAAACTGTTTTGATAGATATTCATCTCATAGATAAAACTTTCTTTATATTATGCAGTTTGAAACCCATGAGGATCTGAAGGGATTTCACATTGGCCTAGGAAAAAAAGGAAATATCTTCAGAAAAACTGGAGAGAAGCTTTCTGAGAAACTGCTTTGTGATGTGCATTCCACTCAGAGTTATACCTCTTTTCTCATAAGGCAGTGTTGAACACTGTTCCTGTAAACTGAAAGGACATTTTGATTGAAGACTATGGAAAAGTGAAATATCCTCAAATAAAACCCAGAAAGAAGTAAGAAACTTTTCTGAGATGTGCATTCATTTCAGAGTTATTTACTCTACATTGCCCAGTGAAACTGTCTTTGAGGAATCTGAGATATATTGGGGCCCAGTGTGGTGAGAAGGAAATGTCTTCAGAAAAACTGGAGAAAGCTTTCTGAGCAACTGCTTTGATGTGTATTCATCTCATACAGTTAAATCATTCTTTGATTGAGCAGTTTGAAATCACTGTTTCTGTGAACCTGAGAAAGGACATTTGGGAACGCTTTAGAATATGTGAAAAAGAAATATCCTCAGATAAAAACCAGAAGGAAGCTTTCGAAACTGCTCTGTGTTGTGTGAATTCCACTCACAGTTAAGCTTTTCATTGAGCAGTATTCTAACACTGTGTTTAGTGAAAGGGATATTTGGGAGTTTTGAGGCTATGGTGAAAAGGAAATATCTTCAGATAAAACTGGAGAGAAGCTTTCGGACTGCTTTGTGATGTGTGTATTCCACTCAGAGTTATACTTTCTTCTCATAGAGTTGAACACTTTTGAAAAAAGAAGGACATTCTTATGAATATGGTGAAAAAAAATATCTCAGATAAAACTGGAAAGAACTTTCTGTGAAACTGTTTTGTGATATGTAATTCTCATTCACAGATAAACTTTTGTTTTCATACAGTTTGAAACTCTGTCATGGATCTAAGGGACATTCAGCACATTCAGGATGGGTGAAAAGGAAATATCTCAGATAAAACTGGAAAGAAGCTTTCTGAAACTTTTTGTGATGTTTATTCTTCACATAGATAAAGTTTTACATTGCAGTTTGGAAACTCTGGAGGATGAAAGGGATAAGGATATTTCAGGATGGTGAAAAGGAAATATCCTCAAAAACTGGAGAGAAGCTTTCTGAGAACTGCTTTGTGATGTGTTCATTCCATAGAGTTAAACTTCTCATAGCAGTTTGAACACTGTTCTGTAATCTGAAAGGACATTTGAGCAGAATATGGAAAAGAAATATCAGATAAAACCAGAAGGAAGCTTTCTGAAACTTCTGTCATGTCTCTTAAGTTTTCATTCAGCAGTTTTCTAAACACTGTTTGTTTACTGAAGGATATTCATGAGGCTATGGAAAAAAGAAATATGTTCAGATAGAAACTGGAAAGCTTTCGAGAACTGCTTTGTGTATTCCACTCAGTTATACCTCTTTCACAGCATTGAAACCCTTTGAGAGGATATATTCAGAGAATGGTGAAATAGCCTCAGACAAAACTGGAAAGAAGCTTTGAAACTGCTGATATGTGTTCAATAGATAAGCTTTCTTCATTAGCAGTTTGAAACTCTGTCTGGATCTGAAAAGGATATTGGAGCACTTCAGAATGTGAAAAAGAAATTCAGATAAACTGAGAAGCTTGAAACTGCTTGTGTGTATTCATCTCACACACTTTCTTCATTATCAGTTGGAAACTATGAGTGTGGATATTTGGGATTTTAGGCTATGGTGAAAAGGAAATATCTTCAGATAAAACTGGAGAGAAGCTTTCGGAAACTGTGATGTGCATTCCACTCACAGAGTTACTTTCTTTTCATAGGATTGAACCTTTTGAGAAAAACAAGGGACATTCAGGAGTATGACTATGGTGAAAAGGAAATATCCTCAGACAAAACTGGAAAGAAGTTTCTGTGAAACTGTTTTGATGATATGTTTATTCATCTCATAGTAAAACTTTCTATATTATGCAGTTTTGAAACATCTTCAGGGACATTTGGAGCATTCAGGCCTAGGTGAAAAAGGAAATATCTTCAGATAAAACTGGAGAGAAGCTTTCTGAGAAACTGCTTTGTGATGTGCATTCCACTCAGGGAGTTATACTTTTCTCATAAGGAAACACTGTTCCTGTAAAACTGAAAAGTGATATTGAGCACATTGAAGACTATGGAAAAGTGAAATATCCAAATAAAACCCAGAAAGAAGCTTCAAGAAACTTTCTCTGATGTGCATTCATTTCAGAGTTAAAGCTTACTACATTGCCCAGTTTGGAAACTGTCTTTGATTGAGGATAAGGCCCTGGAGTGTGGTGAGAAGGAAATGTCTTCAGAAAAACTGGAGAGAAGCTTTCTGAGCAACTGCTTGTGATGTGTATTCATCTCATCAGTTAAATCATTCTTTGATTGAGCAGTTTGAAATCACTGTTTCTGTGGAACCTGAGAAAGGACATTTGGGAACGCTTTGAATATGGAAAAGAAATACTCAGATAAAAAAACCAGAAGGAAGCTTTCAGAAACTTCGTTGTGAATTCCACTCACAGTTAAGCTTTCTTCATTGAGCAGTCTAACACTGTTTAGTGAAGGGATATTCGGGAGTTGAGGCTTATGGTGAAAAGGAAATATCTTCAGATAAAACTGGAGAGCTTTCGGAACTGCTTTGTGATGTGTATTCCACTCACAGAGTTATGCCTTTTTCTCATAGAGGATTGAATCTTTGGAGAAAAGGGACATTGGAGCATATGGACACTAAAAAGGAAATATCCTCAGACAAAACTGGAAAGAAGCTTTCAGAAACTGCTTCTGTGATATGTTTATTCATCTCACATAGATAAACTTCTATTACACAGTTTGAAACTCTCATGAGGATGAAAGGGACATTCAGATCAGCTATGGTGAAAAGGAAATATCTTCAGATAAAACTGAGAGAAGCTTTCTGAGAAACTGCTTTGTGATGTGCATTCCACTCAGAGTTATACCTCTTTTCTCATAAGGCAGTGTTTGAACACTTCCTGTAAAACTGAAAAAATTTTCAGATTTTTGAAGACTATGGAAAAGTGAAATACCTCAAATAAAACCAGAAAGAAGCTTCCAAGAAACTGCTCTCTGATATTCACAGATTAAAGCTTACTTTATTGCCCAGTTTGGAAACTCTGTCTTGAGGAATCTGTGAAGGATATTTGGAGAGGCCTGTGGTGAGAAGGAAATGTCTTCATGAAAACTGGAGAGAAGCTTTCTGAGAACTGCTTTGTGATGTGTATTCATCTCATAGAGTTAAACCATTCTCATTGAGCAGTTTGAAATCACTGTTTCTGTGGAACTGAGAAGGACATTTGGGAGCTCTTGGAATATGGAAAAGAAATATCCTCAGATAAAAGAAGAAGCTGAAACTGCTTGTGTCTGTGAATTCATTCACAGTTAAGCTTCTTTTCATTGAGCAGTTTTCAAAACTGTTTAGGTTAATCATTGAGACTTTGAGCTATGAGAAAAGGAAATATCTTCAGATAGAACTGGAGAGAAGCTTTCTGAACACTGTGATGTGTATTCCACTCACAGTTATACCTCTTCATGGATTGAAACCCTTGGAGAGGAACCAAGATATTTGGGAGCATATATGACTAGAAAAGGAAATATCTCAGACAAAAAAACTGGAAGAAGCTTTCTGTGAAACTGCTTTGTGATATGTCATCTCACATAGATAAAGCTTTTCATTACACAGTTTGAAACTCATGAGGATCACAAAGGGACATTTGGGAGCACATTCAGGCTATGGAGAAAAGGAAATATCTTCAGATAAAAACTGAGAGAAGCTTTCGAAACTGCTTTGTGATATGTGTATTCCACTCAGAGTTATACTCTTTTCTCATAAGGCAGTGTTTGAACACTGTTCTGTAAAACCAAAGGGATATTTGACATTGAAGACTATGGAAAAGTGAAATATCCTCAGATAAAACCAGAAAGAAGCTTGAAGAACTGCTCTGATATGTGCATTCATTTCACAGAGTTAAAGCTTCTATTTGCAGTTTGGAAACTCTGTCTTTGAGGAATCTGAAAGGATATTAGTGGCGCTTGAGACTGGTGAGAAGGAAATGTCTTCGATGAAAACTGGAGAGAAGCTTGAGAACTGCTTTGTGATGTGTATATTCATCTCAGAGTTAATCCTTTGATTGAGCAGTTTGAAATCACTGTTTGTGGAATCTGAGAAGGACATTTGGGAACACTCTTTAGACATGGAAAAAACTTCAGATAAAACCAGAAGAAGCTTTCTGAAACTTTGTGTATCATCACAGAGTTCTTTTCTCATTGCAGTATCTAACACTGTTTAGAAAGGACAAGAGGGGAGGCTATGGTGAAAAGGAAATATCTTCAGATAGAAACTGGAGAGAAGCTTTCGAGAACTGCTTTGTGAATGCATTCCACTCACAGAGTTTATCTTTTCTTCAAAAAGATCAGGGAAACCACTTTGAGAAAAGGTACCAAATGATATTGGGAAACTGTTGAATATGAAAAGAAACCTCACTCAGCTTGGAAACCATGGATGATAAAGGGATATTTGGGATCACATTTGGGCCTATGGTGAAAAGGAAATATCTTCAGATAAAACTGGAAGAAGCTTTTGTGAAACTGCTTTGTGATGTGTATTCCACTCAGAGTTATACCTTTTTCATAAAGCAGTTTGAACACTGTTAAAACTGATGATATTGGAAACATTGAGGCTATGGAAAAGTGAATTCAAATAAAACTAGAAAGCTTTCAAGAAACTGCTCTGTGACATGTATTCATTTCACAGAGTTAAAGTTTCCAGTTTGAAAAGTCTGCTTTGAGGAATCTGAAAGGATATTATGGCATGAGGCTGTGGTGAAAGGAAATCTCCTTGAAAACTGGAGAGAAGCTTTCTGAACTGCTTTGTGATGTGTATTCCTCACATAGTTAAAACTTCTTTATTGAGCAGTTTGAACACTGTTTCTGTGGAATCTGGAAAGGACATTTGGGAACATCAAGAATATGGAAAAGGAAATATCTCAGATAAAACCAGAAGCTTTCAGAAACTGTTTGTGATCTTAATTCTCTCAGTTATTTCTTTTCATTGAGTATTTTTTAACACTGTTTTGATGAAGGATATTTGGAGCATTTTTATGAAAAGGAAATATCAAAACTAGAGAAGCTTTGAAACTGCTTTGTGATGTGCATTCACTCACAGAGTTATAACTTCTCATACAGTTTGGAAACTCTTTGAGGGATTAAGGACATTGGATATTGAGCCTGGTGGAAAAGGAAATATCTTCAGACAAAAACTGGAAAGAAGCTTTGAAACTGCTGTTGTATTCATCTCACATAGATTAAACTTTCTTATGAGCAGGGGAAACTCTGTCTGGAAACTGAAGGGACATTTGGACACATCAAGACTATGGTGAAAAGGAAATATCCTCAGATAAAAGAAAGAAGCTTTCTGTGAAAACTTTATATGTGTTCATCTCACATAGATAAGCTTTTACATTATTGTTTGAAACTGTCTGGAGGAATCTGAAAGGATATTGGGAGCATATTCAGGCCTGTGAAAAGGAAATATCTTCAGATAAAACTGGAGAGAAGCTTTCTGAGAAACTTTTGTGATGTGTGCATTCACTCAGAGTTATTTCTTTTTCATAAGGCAGTTTGAACACTGTTGTAAAACTGAAAAGGATATTTGGAGCACTTGAAGACTGGTGAAAAAGTGAAATATCCTCAGATAAAACCGAAAGAAGTGAAACTGCTCTGATATGTGCATTCATTTAGTTAAAGCTACTCTACATTGTATTTGGAAACTCTGTCTTTGAGGAATCTGCAAGGATATTTGGGCTGAGGCTGTGGTGAAAAGGAAATATCTTCAGAAAACTGGAGAGAAGCTTTCTGAAACTGCTTTGTGATGTGTGTATTCATCTCACAGAGTTAAATCTTCTTTGATTGAGCAGTTTGAAATCACTGTTTCTGGAATCTGAGAAAGGACATTTGAGCTGATATGGAAAAGAAATATCCTCAGATAAAACAGAAGAAGCTTTGAAACTGCTTGTGTGTGAATTTTCACTCATTAAGCTTCTTTATTGAGCAGTTTGAAACTCTGTTTTACTGAAGGGATATTGGAGCACTTTGATTTAGTGAAAAAAGGAAATATCTTCAGATAGAACTGGAGATTTCGGAACTGCTTTGATGTATTCATCACAGTTATACTTTTCTCATCATTGGGAACACTTTTGGAGAAAAAGAAAAGATATTATTTTGCATATTGACACTATGGTGAAAAAGGAAATATCCTCAGATAAAAAGAAAGAAGCTTGTGAAAACTGCTCTGTGATATGTGTATTCATCTCACATAGATAGCTTCTTTACATTGCAGTTTGGAAACTCTGTTGAGTTCCAGAAGGATATTCAGCACTAGACTATGGTGAAAAGGAAATATCTTCAGACAAAAACTGGAGAAGTTTTCTGAAACTGCTTTGTGAGCAACTCTTTGATGTGTGTATTCATCATAGAGTTAAATCATTCTTGGATTGAGCAGTTTAAAATCACTGTTTCTGTGGAATCTGAGAAGGACATTTGGGAGGAATATGCTGAAAAGAAATACCTCAGATAAAACCAGAAGGAAGCTTTCTGAAACTGCTCTGTGTCATGAATTCCACTCTCAGTTGCTTCTGTTTTCATTGAGCAGTATTCTAACACTTTTTGTTTAGGAACTAAGGGATATGGAGCTTTGAGGTTATGGTGAAAAGGAAATATCTTCAGATAAAACTGGAGAGAAGATTTCGAGGAACTGCTTTGTGACGTGTGCATTCCACTCAGAGTTATCTTTTTCTCTAGAGGATTGAACTTTTGGAGAGCTACCAGGGACATTCAGAGTATGATGACTATGGTGAAAAGGAAATATCCTCAGACAAAAACTGGAAAGAAGCTTGTGAAACTGCTTTGTGATAGATATGTTTATTCATCTCACATAGATAAAACTTTCTTTACCAGTTTGAAACTCCGTCATGGATGAAAGGGATATTCGGAGCACATTCAGGCCTGAAAAGGAAATATCTTCAGATAAAACTGGAGAGAAGCTTTCTGAGAACTGCTTTGATGTGCATTCCACTCAGAGTTACATTCTTTTCATAAGGCAGTTTGAACACTGTTCTGTAAAACTGAAAAAAGGATATTTGGAGCATTGAAGACTATGTGAAAAGTGAAATATCCTCAATAAAACCAGAAAGAAGCTTCCAAGAAACTGCTCTCTGATATGTGCATTCACAGAGTTAAAGCTTACTCATTTGCCCAGTTTGGAAACTCTGTCTTGAGGAATCTGTGAAGGATATTAGTGGCCCTGGAGGCTTGTGAGAGGAAATATCTGATGAAAACTGGAAGAAGCTTGAGAACTGCTTTG